>JAJHUR010120882.1:0-14642 GCA_027495735.1 Lutjanus campechanus | reverse complement strand
CTCAATATCTTGTATAAATGTTTTTCTAGGTGTAGGTGAAGACTTACATATGCCACTCGCTGCTTTAGCTGATGATTCTCCTCCTGAAGTTGACGGATTTGGGCGTTAACAGTGGTCATGTCAGAGGACTCTGACATCTGAGAAAAATATTTAAAATAAGTTACAATAGGGCCCTAAATGAAAACATGCAAACACTTCAGTTTAAAGATCGAATGCATGGAAACACATCCAGCACAGCACCAGTGTCACACACCTCCTTAGCGTTCTGCTGCAGAGCCACAACCTGCACCTCCTCTCCCCCCTTGTTCTTCTCTTTCTCCAGTCTGGCCAGCAGCTCCTGGCACACCTTCACCGTCGCGCCGAGCTGGCTGCGCAGCTGGTCAGCCTCCTCCGCCAGTGACGTGCAGAGAACAGCCCTGGTGGCCTCAGACCGCTCCCTCTCCTCCAGGGCGGAGCGCAGCCTCTGGATCTCCTGGTCCTTCTCGTGGTCCGGCTGACACCTGACGCTCTCCAGCTCCAGCTCCTTCTCTCTGAGCTGTACGGTCAACCTCTGGATCTCCTACAGGAGGAGGAGGAGGACAGGGAGATGAAGTGAATAACCACATCAGTTTGAAATGTGTCTTCTTATGGTGCATTTTATGTATTAGACATATACAAATACAAAAGGGAAGTAGGGCTGGATCGTCAACGCCTGACAGTCACTGAATTATGTTATTTTGATGATTATTAAAGCTCCTTGCACCTGATTTACTCACGGAAAAACAAAAAATCTTATTAGATTTACCATCTTTTTCAGCTTTATTACTGAAGCACCTTCCACAAAATGCATCAATAATATGATCATCCATAGGGATGCCAATTTGATAGATATCACACAACCCTTAACGTACCAATACATCAAATATCGCGATATAGACATCGTATCGGACTGTGACGATGTGATATGCATGATATTACATGGTTAATTACTTTAATTTAATAAAAGGACTCATACATTTTCTGCACATGCTTATGTCATGACTGGCTGCTTTCATTTTATTAAAGATGGAATGCAGAAGCACTTTAAGCAAAGAAAAAAAAAAAGGAAAAAAAAGCCATACAAATAAGATTTACTATTGATGAAGGCTTTTTAATATCGCGATAAATAATGTATGATGGATTTTTAAAAACCGCGGTATTATCGCACTATTTGACATTGTTTTCCAGACAAAACAATGTCAAATAAGGCACAATTACTGCCATTTCTAGATTATTGACTGTAATCAATCAATAAATTTTTAATCTGTTAGATTCTTAACAGTAATTAATTGATTTAATGATTACTGGCATCTCTAAATCACGTCTACATTAATATGTGCAATGCAATAACCCTCAGCAGGGTAACAAATAAGTTAAATATTAGTAGTAAGGATTTGAGTTTTTAAAAGGAAGGTGAACCCACATTAAAGACTTGTAGCACTGTACAAACTTTTCTAAATCAGACCATTTTAAGCTCCATTAGTCTTCAGACACTCATGTGCATGTAAAAACAAATTTTGATCATTTTGATCATATTTTTACCTCCGCCTGTCTTGATGCCTTGAACTCCATGTCGTTCCTCTTCTGTTTCAGTTTGCATATCTCTTTACACAGACTCTCCAGCAGAGACCTGGACGGCCCGATCACCACGGACTCCCCGTTTTCTCCCACCGTCATGTAGATCCGCTCATATTTACCCAGCCTGGCTTTCAAATCTGCGATGATATTATCTTTCACATAGATCTGTTTGTTCAGAAGGTCGATCTCCTGTCTCGTCTCATGATACAGAGAGTTCAGCGTGCTGTAGCTCCGGATTCTGTCTTTCAGCACGTCGTTATCCGTGTTTAGACTGACGTTATCCATGGCAGGCTTCGTAATATTTGACACAATGATATTTCGTCTTTATTTAATAATCCAGCATTTGACGCCTCTTGCTCCCAGCTGTGTGTCTAACAAATGCACAGAGGAGGTCAATTGTGTCGCATGGTTTCGAGAATAATATCCCCGAACCGTCTGAGGGGATTTCCTAGGGAACTTCCCCGCGGACTTTTTTGAGCTTCGTCAAAATGAGCCCAGCCTGCTCTCAAAGATACACCGTCGGCCGTCATTTGGGAGGTAAAAGGGGTTTTATAGCCTACTGCCACAAATGGTAAAGAAAACACAGAAAACTAAGCCTAAATACAGCCTTGAAAAAAAAAAGTTTAACCTAGGTGCCACCAACTACTGAGAAATTACTGATGGTGCGTTCACAAGCGTCGTAAACTCGAGTTCTCAAAGCGAGAGGTGCGATTGTTGTCAAGTGCTTTTCATCAACAATGTCAAAAATTGGCTTTATTTTGCAGATTCGGTCACATAACCCGATTGTGAAGATGAAAAACTGTGATATCGTGCAGCTAATTTGAAACAAAATTGTTTCATCCCACCTCAAAATCAAAGCAGCAGTGGAAAGAGTTGCATGCTGAAAATCTGCACGTCCTGTTCCATTACTGTAGGGGGTCTCAAACTTTTTCTGGCATGCCCCACTTCAGAAACCCCAAATTTTTTTTACACCCCTCAGTGTTTTTTTTTTTTTTTTTGAATCAATCATTAACAATCATGTGGTAAGCAACTTCTAAAAAAAGATTCAAGTTGAATTTCAGTGAAATAAACCAGCAACAGCAATCATTCAGCTTTTTCACTCCATATTTTCCCCCCTTGGTTATCCACGCTCCACCTGCAGTGGCCCATAGTTTGAGAACCACTGCATTACTGAAATGTTACTCAACTATGGCTGGGCGATATGTAGGGCAGTGTATCAGTACTCAGGACCTTTAAGGTATTGATTGAAACAACCAAGTACTAATCTGAAACTTCTCCAGTCAAGTGATACCTGCAGTCAATCCTTTTGTTACCCAGATCCAGGGGGGAAACAAAACAGTATTTCTGTGGTTTTGCTCACAGCTGCTCATAATAGTATTGGTACTGGTATCATATATTTTTTTGTGAAATGGCTCTATTGCACATAGGGCTGTCACAATATCAGATTTTTAGTACATGATTCTTGTAGCCAAAAGAATTCACAATATTAATAGGAAATTTGAAAAAAACACTATAATGCTATCAGTCAAATTCATCTCCTAACTAACTTTGTTTATCGTTTGTTGTGTCTCCATTTTGGCAAATTAGTTAAAATCAAAATACAAGTGAAGGTGAAGACAATCTGGAACTATAACTGTACAGGAGCATTCAAAAAGTAAATGGAAACAGCAACCTTGTAAACTGATAAACAACAGAAACTGAAAGAAAGGATTTAAGAGCATGCAGTATGTTTAAAGAGGCGCTGCCTTACTTACACAATATTATCATGTGTATTATTACCATGGTATAGATGTTTAATTTTTAAAATATCAATACTTCAGTATTGTCAATACCAGTATGTTGCAACAGCCCTAATTCCAGGATATACCTGAATAAACACAATATTATGAAATAACATACCATTAGGGCTGGGCACTAGTGACAAAATAAAATCCCTATTTTTTTAAACAAATACATCGATATTTATCGATACTGCAGTAATATTGTGGGGATGACTATTTGTGCTTTCATAAAATATTAACACAATAAGATTTTTGATACGTAATATGGATATAATGACTAACAGAACAGACAAAACAGTCTGGTAAGTTCAGGAAATTACATCACTTTAAAAAGTCTCATATGACAACATTGATATAAAATAAATGTCTTTCCAAGCCCTATACTCAAATACAAGTAAAATAACTGGTGTTGAAAAATACCTAAGTAAAAGTACAAAGTATTCTTTTCAAAAACTACTCAAGAGTATTAGTTACTTTTCAACCATTGCGTTATCAAAGCAGGAATTCAAGCAAAATAGGTTTCTTTTGCCAAATCAATAGTGAATTATGATTTTAAATGCAACTAAGTAGATTCCACAGTGTAATACATACTAAAGAGAACTGACAAAAATACAAATACCCCCCCCAGAAATGACTTACAGTAATCTAAGTAGTTGTAATTCATTAGTTCCACCCCTGCTCAAAAGTTGTCACTGCAGGCCACAACAGAAACCCATCATTAGACATGAACTCCCCTACAGAATTCGCTAATATTACGCATGGAATGACAAATAACACTCATTGAAAAGTCTTAATTTTCCCAGCGGTAGTTTACAGGGTTTCCACGCGCCCCGCCCCCCTAAACGTCACACCAGGGCCGTTGGAGTGGCAGCAAATTCCCCACACACTCCAGTCACCTTATTGGTATGTTCATGTTCACTGAAGTGGTCTCAGTTTTTTCCCACGGCAGTGAAGGCATCGTTGTGATGTAATTTAACTACAGTGGTGTCCTATTAGACGGCCTGGATTGCGCAGTTACGGCCTCACCAGTGACTGTTGACTGTATCACAGCTGTGCAGGCTGACTCACACTGTGACTGACCACTGGACGGTCTGTAATGATCCTGCGGGATATTTCTGCTTTCTGAAATCCTGGAAACAGAGCTATTATCTCTTACTGTAACAAGTTGATTACTTAATTAATAATAGAAATTACTGCGCTATTATGACATAATGATACTGGAGTTTTACCGTATATTATTTTTGTACATTTTTAAAAAATATATAACCATGATATCATACTATATTCTTGAAAATTATGCTGGTGTTTCACATGGGAAGTAATCTACGCATCACTTCTCCTGTGGGGAGATCATGTAACTGACAGGATAATCCATGACTGAATGAATACATAAAAAATAGAAGTTCAGTCTCATTGCAGGTCTTACATTTGTTTGACATTTACACTACAGGAAATGATGCGAGATGCACTGTGGTGGTGGAAGAAGCATTCAGGTGCTGAATTAGTAAAAATATCAATACAACAGTGTAAAAATATTCTCTTACAACTAAAAGTCTGGTATTCACATTATGGAGAATAACCCCTGTCGGTATGAAAATTGTAATACATTACTTTTTTGTTATAAGCAACATTTTAATGTTGTAGCTGGTCTAATTTTTTCCACTTTTATGCCACTTTATTAAATATTCGATTCTGATTGGTCAATTACAGCATTTAAAGGTCTGTTATTTCTCTATATCAAACTGTTGCTATGAATAACAGACCGTTGCTATGGAGGCAGTTAGGAGAAATAAAATAATTATACATGTATATATTTTTAAATAATATTGTCAAATTATTGATTTGTTTGGTAAGTAGCCATGTAATAAGCGGGATAATGTACAGTAAACCCAGACAGGGTGATGCTCGATCATCCCGTCATGAATCATCCTGATGGTGTTTATTTCGCAATAATGACCTGCTCACTGTACATTATCCTGCTTATTACATGGCAGCTTAACAAAAAAAACTAATTAATCCAAATACTTAATTTTAAAATGATTTTGTTCATTTAAAAATTAAATTTCTGATCCTAGACATTGGAGGGGCAATAATATTTTTTAAAATCAGGGTGATCCAACAGTCCTGCACCATACTGTCAGGGTTTATTTTGCAATAATTACACTCTCACTGTACATTATCCCTTATTCTGATTGGTCAGTTATGGCATTCTGATGTCTTATTTCTGAATAGCAGACCAGTGCTACCTCGAAATAATTTGGAAATCAATAATAAAAAAACAAAACATTGCAATTCAGGAGTCCTGCACCACCCTGTCAGGATCTATTTCCCAATAAGAGCACACTCACTGTACATGATCCCTTACATAGTGGTTTTACTCAGTATGCTCGACAGTAACTTGAAACTGTATTTGTATTTTGTGGTACAGTACTTGAGTAAATGTATTAGTTACAGTTTCCTTCCAAAGTGTGTGTGTGTGTATCTGAGGTCAGGCTTTCAATTCACAATATAGTTACTCATGAACAGCCCTTTGCAGGAGTTTTATACACAATGATTCACACTTAACCTCTTGTTTTTACTCAAACCACAAAAGGAAAAGTCCATCCCTTCAGGTTTGGACTCTGGACTTGCAGAACAATGAGCGTTATCAGGTCAAAATGAAACTACTGTCTAGACTGGAGGTGTAGAGTTAAAAACTTTTCATTGAGGAGGCCTCATCAGCTCTATGGCTGGTGGGGAGTCCCATGTATTTCTGGGTCAATCACATCCATAATGTCACATGAGGGCTGTGGACGTGAGTCACTGAGAGCAGTCACATGGTAGTCATGTTACAGTCGCCATAGTTACACGAATCAAGGTGTGAAGTGTGTAAAAACCATGTGGGAAGGTGTGTGTGGTGAGGATGGCATTGAAATTGAATCAGTTCATCTTGTAGGCTGCTAGTCGCCCTCACTTTCTGTGGTACCAGAGAGGTGCCTGAATGTCTGAATGGAGTTTAATATAAGTAGCCTGAACATTTTAGGTCCGTTTCCTAAAATGCCCTCCTGACACTCCTTACAGTTACAGTTTCTTTATGATCTGTTGGTTTAACATTAGTCATCTAGGTAGTACAATACCTGGATGACTGAGGGGGAAATTTGTAAAGAGCACTGAAAATCTATACTGAAGTAGAAGTATTGTTACATTACTGAAATATTACTCAACTACAAGTTTAAGTTAAACTATTGGTGTTAAAATATGTAAGTAAAAGTATATTCTCATGAAAAAGTAAAAGTGTATTCTCAAAAACTACTTTTTAACTGTTTATGTTTACTGTATTATCAATGGCAAACATTTTCAGTAAGTGCTGAATATTGAATACGTTCATTAGTTGCCTTAGTTTGACTTTTTCAAATCTGTCATTATATAAGGGGCTTTCTGGTAAAAGTAAAGTAAAGTTAAATAAAGTAAAAGCAAATACAGATTGTATGTCATTGTTTCCCAAACTTTTTTTTTCCTGGGAGCTCAAGTCACAATAACCCTCATCAATAAATTCTGGTAATAGTTCATTTGTGTATAAACTAACATTCTTGACTATTTTTCTTACCCTAAACCTTATCCTACTTACTCTATATTATCCTGTTGCTTTTAATGAAAACATGTACACGTTAAAACTTTATAAATGAGAGATAAATTAATTTAGGCTGAGTAAACAGGCCAGCTCATTGTTTTCCTCTTATCAGGAAAACAATTTAGCCTACTTCATAAATGAGACAAAATAAGCACATTTAGTGTATGTAAACATTTAAATGCGTCAGAAAACGTGTTCTGCATATCTAAAGAGTATTTTATTTATTTGGGGACCCAAATGAACTCTCCTGTGACCCACCTGTGGGTCCAGACCCAGTCTTTGGGAATGACTGGTACATTAAAGCAAAGCTACTTCAAAGAACTTTCAAACTGTGTTGACTTTGGATTCCACTGTGGATGAAAGCAGTAGTGTTTCCAAAATATAAAGTCAAAAATAAAATTATCTAAGGAAAAATCTCTTCCTTCTTCCTTTTAATCTGACTAACGCACTACTCACTGTCATTTTGCCTGAAAGAAATGTAAACATGGGTTTGTTTAATCTGATTTAAGGAGCATTGGACCTGGGGCGGGCATTAAGAAGTGTTCATGACTGAGATATTACTCAACTACAAGTAAAACTACTGGTGGTAAAAAATACTCAAGTACAAAGTATTCTTCTCAAAAACTACTCAGAGTATTAGTTACTTTTATCTGTGGATCTTTAATGCATTATTAATAGCAGGTAGTCAATCAAAAGGGGTTTCTGTTTTTCTAAATCTTCAGTCTAGTCTCCTGTGCTGTTCTGCACAGTGGTCACGGTCACCTCTCGTGTATTACAGGCTTAAAAAAATACTCAAAATACCCCAAAATGGCTTAATTTAAGTAATTTGAGTACATCTAATAAGTTACTTCCACCTCCAAGTATATTAGAAGACCAGTTGGTTGTGACACAATCAGCCGATTAAATAAAAAATGATCAACATTTGCTGGACAGTAGCTTACAAATGTGAGAATTTGCTGCATCTCTCAGCATTTATAATCAGTATAAATGGAATATTTATGGAGTTTTGAACTGTTGATCACAAAATACACAGAAACAAACTAAACTAAATTAAACTAACAGATATTTTCACCATTTGATATTTTATAGACCAATTATTTTTTCAAAAAATCAATTCAAAAAAATGTTTCAGTTTATCTGAGTAACACTGTAACAGACTTTGAATCCGACTTAATTGGCAGCCATTGAGAATAATATATAGAAATATCCAATCTTCTCACTGATGATCAGTATTAACATGAGTTTAATCCATTATTAAAATAAGACAGAACAGATTGAATTGGATGGTCTAAAAGAAAAAGGGTAAACTTTTCCAGAGTTTATGGGTAAAACAACGTGTGACTTCTGGTGACTTTTTTCATCAATAAAATTACCTGTCGGAATATTTTAAAAGCCTCCAGCCTCGTTTAAACTGTACCAACAGTTTTCGAGCAGGACAAGAATTTCCCAGAGTAATCACACTACTGAAAAACAAAACAAAGTGAAAATCCCACCTGTTTCTCATACATGCACTGTCAAAATGTACAGGCGTGTCTTCAGGGCTAGATTTATTTCAAATTAGAAGCCTAAATTAAGTTTGATAATGGTGCAAACATTTAATAGAAAAAAAAGGCTAAATACAGATTGAAACCCCCCTAAAAACCTGAATAATTATTGCAAGTATTTAAATATTTTCAAATGTTACTAAAGACACCACCAAATGCCTCAAATGCAGACATTTGTGATCATGAACAGATTTTACCACTGAATTCCACTAGATGGCGGCGTTTAATAATACATACTGTAGGTTTATTTTCTATCTTTTAACTGTTGCCATTAACTAACTGTTCTTATTTAAACATTTTTATTTCTTTATAAAGTGATTGCTGTGGATGTGTGGGTAGGCAGTGGGGTGAGGGTATTGTTTTATTGTCTGAGGCACTTTGTATGAAGATTAATATCCATATCGAGTCTGATTGATTGATGAGGATTATTTTTTTAAAAACTCCTGTTGGTTTCCTGCCACACACGCCAATGAAATGAGTCATTTCAACCATGTCGTTGGCAGCGTTTAATCGCTGAAAACTTTATACAAGAATAAACGACCGTATTTGATATTTACACAGTAATACTTCTCAAAAAATACTTTTTACATTGCACACATACACACATACGCACACACACGCACAACCACATGATTATTTTGCGCTTAACAAGTTACTGCTCATCAAATCAACACTACCAAACGTTAATACCTAAAAACAACTTATGTTACTCAAAACAAAAAAGGATGAAGACGCAAACCAAAACTTAACATCAAAGTTTAAATGAAATATGAAAGTCTGGAGTAGAAAAATATTAATCATACTGTGGTAGAAAAGTATGTAGCGGCTCAAGTACAAAAAAAAAAAGATTACCAAGAATATTAAAATGTTGAACAGGAAGAGAATATAGCCAGCTATCTCTCATTTTTGCTTGAGAAAATGGGAGGAATACAAAAACACAAACACTATTTTGCCTTTGAACGTCACACTACACACACCGGATCACAGCTTCACTCAATATGCACCACACTCTATGATATTTTTGTGATTGTTTCTACAGAACAAGACAGTTTTTTAAAATTAAAATACCTTATTTAGGACTTAAGATCCCCCTAAATATCTTTTTTATTTAACTTTGAGTGTACTTAAATCACACAGTCCTGTCAGTCAATGCCTCTGACTCTTGTGGTGTAATTTTTTACTTATAGGAGTTTTGAATAATCCTAAATAACTGCTGCTGATTTAACCTTGTTTGAGGAACTGCCCATGATAACATGTTTCATTTTTAGGTTGATGCAGAAGCAGAAACAGATGCCAGAGAATACCAGAGGAAGAGAAAAGGAAACTGTCTTAAACTCACCCCTGGTGCAGGATTTAACAGCCACATGTGTCAATGATTTTTTTTTTTTTGGATTTAATCATTTTTAATCCTGGATTCAAAGCTCTGCTGGTTTCCAGTCCAACCATGTAATTAGTGATCTACACCTGGGACACCAGCTGAGTGCAATTAACTGCAATTAAGGACATGACAGCAGAGACACAATACTTTTAAAACTGACCACTAGAGTGCGCTAACTGCAACATGAATGAATGACTTTTTTCTGTTTTCTTCCTTCTGTGTCTGTGTCTAGACATAAATGTCTGCTCTGCACACTGAAAATGTGTTTCTTTTTTTAATATTGTGGTCTTAATGATGAATGTAGATTGAGTGTATTGGGGTATATCACCTTTCAGAACATGAAAAGTCAGTGAGAATTATAATTCTAGAGTCAAGTAAATGTTTTAACCTGCCAAAGATATATAAACTACATATTGCCTATTCTTTAAAGGGATAGTTTGTACTATTTGAAATGGGATTGTATGAGGTACTTATCGATAATCAGTGTATTAACTACAGTGGATGGCGGTCGGTGCACCCCATTTTGAAGGCCCACCTAAATACTATACTCGGAACATATTCATCACTTAACCATGCCGTCAAACAGCCTTTTCCAACAGGAAACCTTTGTTAAATAAGCCAAATATCGCTCTCTTCAGAGCAACCAGACTCCATTGGCAAAAATCAGTAATTTAACCTCACCGAACGTGGGAGCTGGTGGTCTAAGAAACCTTGTTTTTAAGTGATTGTGTGAGGTTGGTAATTTAAAGGGTTAGTTTGGGTCGTCTGAGGTCACTCAATGACTCAAACAAACTAACAGATCGAGGCAGCGGTGGAGCAGCAACTCCCGTTTTCTGTGGGGTAAAATGACTGATTTTGCCTATGGAGTTTGGTGGGTTTGGAGAGTGCAATATTTGTCTTTTTCCTGTTGGAAACAGCTGTCTGTTGGCAAGGTAAAGCAGTGAAAATATTCTAAATATAGCGTAAACTGACTTGATTTTTTTTTAGTAGATGTTTTTTAGGCAGCTAAAATATGTTTTGCTTCTGACCCTGTCCACAGCAGAACACTGCTTAGCTTCCTACAACTGTTCATATACTTTATCTTCTCTGCTTTTCCAAACTGGACATGTGCCAATCACCATCTACTGCAGCTAATATTGACTATGGAGAACTACCTCATACAACCCCACTTCAAATAATCTGAACTATTCCTTTAATATATTGGTCATTTTTTAACTAAAAACCGATGGAAAACACTGGCCTTTGCTTGAATCTAGAGAGAAATCTATGAACCACAATCACAACTTTTGTGACATCTGAAAAGGGATACTTTGAAAAGAGCTAAACTAAACTTTTTCTTCATCCGTGACACATGCAGTTTTCTTTTTCCCTCCTAGCACTGCAGCTTGCGGATGCTGCGGGAAATCCTCTTAAACTCTCGCTGTCCCTTCTGCCAGCGCTTCAGCGAGGTGATGACCAGATGGCCGTCCATCTTCTGGCCCATGACCAGGTAGGCAGCGTTGATGTCGTTCATCTCCTCGCAGATGCACTGCAGGCCGTCCTTCAGCCACAGCACCGTCTTCCTCAGGTCGCGCTCCGTCACGCCGTTCAGCTTGTAGATGGTCTTGCTCTTGGTCTCCGGCACTATCTTGGTGTCGCCGTTGATGTAGGAGATCTCCTTAACTTTGATCTTCAGAGCTTGATGCAAGCGGGAGAGAGAATAAGGAATGGAGACTGGTGCTGTTTTCACAAAAAGACTGTACAGAGATCATCCTTGTTGTCCTAATGAAAACCATCTGAGAAGCTTAAGAACTGTGTTTAGACCTACATATGGTTTAGTTCTAAAATGCATGGCACAGGGGCATGGTTGGGTCAGATTACTTTGAAAGTTAGTCAGTTGCTGAAAACAAATCACAGTAATTTTTGAAACATAATTCCCTGGATTACAAGAAAAAAGAATCTAAACTGAATACTTTTGGATCACTTCAGAATCAAGCATTGAAAATATGCACCAACCAGTGAAAAAACACCAAAATTTGAGTTTCACAAATATTCCCTTTTCTCTTTAAACATTGCAAAAACATTTTCAGTACCAATAACATTTGCAAAAATGTTTATTTTTGCAAAGGGTTCTTTTTTTCTCCTGCCAGGTCCACAACAAAGTGGAGTACTTGTCAAGAAATCCTTTATGTCAGATTTACGCGCTAAAGGGAAGCCAAAGTCACGGCCTTTCCTGTGGACCAACGTGGGACCTCCAACATGGAGTTCGGAAAAAATGTGAATGGGACTCAATGGCTAGAGACAAATTTTTTTTTTTATCCCACATGAACTGTGCCACAAATCACACATATGATGTTTGTCCATTTAAAAGATAATTTTGCAGTGAAGTATCAGACAGTGAAGATACGTAAATTGAAAGACTGCACACCCAGAAGTTCTGGGATTTAGTCACACGTAAGGAGTCAGTCTTGTTCTCTGTCTTTATGACTTTTTATGAGTTGCTGGATAAAACACTTCAGGTAAGATAATGATATTCATGTCGATGACATATATTGTGCAAGACAGGAGATGCAGTTCAATGAGCAGTTTAGCACAAAACTTAACTAAATTACGACAAACATACCACAAATTTCTTAGCTTAAAAAATTATGATGAAAACTGACAAACGTGATATCTGTAATTCATTAACAGTTCAAACGGGATCAAAAAATAATTTGTCTCTCGCCATTGATCACCGTTCATATGATTTCCTTTTTAAGTAAGGTCCCTTGGGGGCACACCAGAAAGGGTGCGACTTCAGCACTCTACACAAGACTGGTTATCATGAAAAAAGTTTAATAATTATAAAATCAACATAAGACAAAAGACAAAAATGTAATCAAGTAGGCTAGTCTTTGAAAAATAACTATAATCTAATTGAGCCTTCCTAAGTCAGGCCTCCTTTCACTCTATGCTTCAAAAAATAGTGGATCAAACTTGGTACCCAGCAGTACCCCAGTCAACTTTGTCCTTTCCTAAAAAAAACAAGCATAAAAAAAGTTTTGTCCTTTCCTGTTTCCTATATTTAGACATGCTCTGTGCTAACCAAATTTCGTAGCTGGTGAAAAGATGTTGCTGGGGGGCCTGCAAATACACATATACCTCTATAATCACATCTTAGGTTGAATAGTAACTAGCTAGCTAACTATTTATGTAGATCAGCTTGATAGTTAACTTTAATATTACCTATCTGAAGTAGTAGTAGACATAGACAAGCCTGGCACACAGCATAGCTAAAGACAGGAAGCAGGAAAGGAAAAAGATGACTGAGGCTCTGCAGGTTAATCTTGCTCAATTGTTATTGGAGCACAGATCGAAAAGGTGCAGGACTCAAGAAAGGTAAATTACACATTTTTTAAAATGTCATATTGGCTGATTATAGTTACTTATTTTTGTAATCTGATTACATAGTCCCAATTACAATCTGTTACTAAAAGATTCTCCCCTATTCACTGACCCTGAAATGGGGGAGATAAAAGAAAGGAGGGAAATCCTAATCATAATACACACTCTTCCTTTGGACATTTTAGTAAATGAAGCACATTTAACAGTGAAATTTCTCCTCATGTTGCCTGAAATCTCCTGGAACCTCCTTTAATGACCTCTCGGGGGCCCTGAGCTTCACTTTGGGAGCTACAGCTCTAATAAAATAGGTGGGTGGACTTACCAAAGTCATTCTTACACAGGTTGTCAACAATTTCGTTGTCATTTTCATCTGTTTCCTTGCAAGCATCGCACACCCTGGGCACTAAAACAGACATTAGACATGGTAAATGTTACATCATCTGCCATAATTCAACACACAATATAACATTGTGTGTTGAATGACTGTGCAAAATACATAGTGACACACAGCCAGATGTGACCACAGTGGATTCTGGTGCAATAACTGGACAGATGAGTGGATATGTTGAATAGAAAATCAAGCTGTTCACACTATAAGGCTGCATCTTATGATTATTTTCATTATCGATTAATCTGTCAATCATTTTCTTGATTACTTGATTAGTTGTTTGGTCCATAAAATGTCAGAAAATTATGATCAGTGTTTCCCAAAGCCACAACCCAAAGATATTCAGTTTACTGGCAATAGATGACAAAAGAAACCAGTTAATATTCACAATTGAGAAGCTGAAATCAAAGTTGTTTTTTTTTACTTAAAAGTTGACAACTAATCAGTTAACTGACTAATCGCTGTGGCTCAAGTTCTCACTAGATACTGATACGGATACTGGATTTTTGGGACCAATACCAATACTGAGATAAATTCCAGCATGGATATATTGGCCAGTATTCTTTATTTGTATGCATGAAAATCTAAAATGACATCAGAGCAATGAAACAGTTAACTTTCACTGGTATCAGCGTATAAAACTAAAAAGATTTAAAAAGTGAACACAATCAGCATTTTATTCTGTAAAAAGGCATTGGACACATTTATGCAGATATCGATACAGTTGTGCTCGGCCAATATCATCTATATATCATTGATATATCTGTCTGGCTCTACTTCACACATGCATTTTATTACGCAGCAAAGTCTGTACATGATCTAAAGCTGCAAAGATAAGTTGATTAATCGATTAGTTGCCAACTATTACTTACTATCTTGCTATTTTTGTAATCATTAATCATTTTGAGTATTTATTTTAAAGAAATAAGTAAAAATTATCTGATTTTATCTTCTCAAATGTGAATATTTTCTACTTTCTTTC
>JAJHUR010120878.1:1392-13287 GCA_027495735.1 Lutjanus campechanus | reverse complement strand
CACCCAGTTCAAACATTCAGAGAAGGGGGAGACATCGCCTTGGGCCGCTCTGTGATTCACACACAGTTTTATCCCGGACTGACACTGCCCTCTGGTGGCCAAATGAGCACATTGTCAAGAAAAAAAAATCTAATTTCTCTTTTCATATCCATGCAAACAATTTTATCACCTTATTTAATTTGCTATCATATTTTTTTATCTTCTGATGAATTAAAAACTAAATCTTTTCTCATGCATTATCATATTTGCTCTTGTTCTTGTTCTCCAGGTGCCTACTGTCTGTCTGTACTGGACTATGATAACACCAAAGGACTGAATGTGAAGCACTACAAGATCAGGAAGCTGGACAGCGGAGGCTTCTACATCACATCACGCACGCAGTTCAGCAACCTGCAGCAGCTTGTCAACCACTATCGCAGTGAGTTCACTACACATGCCGTGATTCTGTTTGCTTCATATCAGGATTCGACCAAATTATTGGCTCCAATATTTAGAATTTTTACAATAATCAAAATCAGTCATAAATGCAGCAGCTTCTCTCTGTCTGTAGTCACCACTCTGTAATCATGCTCATGTCCCGCCCACTAAAGACGCTGTCATCTGTATCTTGACTGTTCAACCAACAAAAGTATCTGTATCTGTATTTGGATAGAAAACCAGAAGTGGGTGTGGTTTATACCAGAAGTCATGTAAAATCTGGTTTCATTTTCTAACCTAATATTCATTGGCAATGCAATTGTGCCTTCAATTCATCAAAATGATTTAATCTAATCTAATAATATTTTGTATTAATAATACAATAATAAAATAAATGTTACTTAGTGGAGTAAAAATAATCATATTTGCCTCCAAAATCTAGTGGAATGGAAGTATAAAGCAGCAAAAAAAATAGTTATTCTAAATTTTAAGATTTTAATTTTAACTGCAAATGTGTCTTGGTTAGAAAAGTTGGCTATTGGTCTTCTGGTTTAGTAATAATCGATTTCGGTATTGGCCCTGAAAAAAAAAGCATATAGATTGTTACCTACTTTGTTTTTTGCTAATATAACAACATGAGGAAATAAGAGTCTAAGAAACATGTTCTTTCTTATTTTCTTTGTTTATAACAGTAAGTGAGACTCTCTGTTTCTTGTACACACAGAAGATAACTCTGTGATCAGACAGGAAGCTGGAGGTCTTTTGACCACATTCCCTGTCCTCTTTTGTGTTCCACAGAGCATGCTGATGGGCTGTGTCACAGTCTAACAGACATCTGTCCTGTGCTGAAGCCTCAGACTCAGGGCTTAGCCAAGGACGCCTGGGAGATCCCGAGAGAGTCCCTCCGTCTCGACCTCAAGCTTGGACAGGGCTGCTTTGGAGAAGTCTGGATGGGTAAGCTGAGCTTTGATCTGTTCCTCGAACAAACCCTGTGACTCCAATCCCCAAAACAATGAGAGCAGAAACTGCTGGCTGAAAAAAAAAGAGGGGAAGTTTCAAGGCACAGTTCAAATAAAATATTCACAAACTGTGTGAAGACCAAAGTGAATAAAGAAGTTATATTCTTCCGTACTTTTTAATAGCTTCATCCACGAGGGAAATGCTGTATTTCAGTCCTGGTCAGTGGTGCCAGATGATTAAACTGGATTAGCGAAGATGAACATTTTACCTCAGCAGATACAGTTTATAGTTGTCTTCTGTAATATGGGATTTGATTGATAAATACTGCTGTTACGTCTTCAGGGTGCTGTGAAACTGCGGCTACTGAGGACATCAAAAAAGTAGTTCTTGGGTTCGTCTGCACTGGAGGCAAACTCGAAAGAACAGCAGAGGAGATACCAGCACAACAGTTTAGCTTCTTAAGTCCACAGGCTGAGATAAATGCAGAAATAATCTTATTTAATTAAGACACGGGTGTTCAAATAAACGGTGCTTACGGTGCAGAAAAAAAGGGTGAATAAAAACAGCAGCGAAGTCCTTGACTATCATCAGTGCCGAGCACTGTTGATAGCCTTGTTTGAGGCATTCTAGCTCTGCTAAACTGGTGTGCAGACATCTGCTGTTCTTTTAAATACTGTTGAAGAGACCTGTAACTGCACGTTGTTACTTAAATTGTAAAGGCCACATATCCCTTCATCACCACCGCTCATCATGTTCCAAATGAGCATGTAATAAACTGGATACTATTCACCTATTAATGATATTAAAGTGGACATTGTTATGATTTTTTTTTTTTCATACAATTGAGCTGTCAGTGTTTGGGTTGTTTACATTTGTACATCAATTGAAGTGACAGAAGCTCTGTTTCAATCATCTAGCCATCGCTTGTAGGTTATTTGTGCATTTATCCTTTAGATTTAGCAAACAATTTCAACTATTTATCCTCTTAACTATCTGCTTTAACAATTTAACTGTAATTTCTAGCTGTTTCAATCATTAATCCATTTCTTTTGGCTTTAACTATTTACCAGTTACTTTCAGCTATCGAATTTAACCACAATGCATTTATTTAACTTATAACAATTTAAACCAGTTTTCTATTATTGCTATATATTCAACCATTTAGCTACTGTGTTTATCAGAATCAGAAGTAGTTTATTGATCCCCAGGGGGAAATTGGGTCATGTTATAGTTGCTTCCATTCAAGAATAGAAATGTATATAAGGATAGAGAAATTATAAGAAAATAGAAATAAGAAGTATGTAAAAGGATGTGCATTATACAACTATACTACAATATATAACAATAATATATATAGAATAAATATATATGTATGCACAGTTACATAACAAGTAACAATAATGCTGAAAAATGGGGTCTGTAAATAAGTGTGTTAAAATGCAAGAATATTTTTAAAAAGAGGATCAGTCAAAATGTACGGTATGAAAAAATAAATGCAGCATCGATCCCAGTGATGCCAGTTGCACTAAATTATTGTATTATGAGATTGGTATTGTGTATTAATTCTAAATAAGTTATAGATTTATAGCTGCTGACAGGGTGAAATAAGTCCAAGGGCCAGTCAGTTAACTCAGAGTGTCTTGACACTGAGTGAGGAGTTGAAAAGTTTGATGGCCACAGGCAGGAATGACCTCCTGTCATGCACATCGGTGGAATGAGTCTCGAGCTGAATGAACTCCTGTGCTCGACCAGCATGTCACGATGTGGGTGGGAGACATTGTCCGAGATGACACATAACTTTAGCAGCATCCTCCTCTCTGACACCACCACTGCCAGAGAGTCCAGCTCCAGCCCCACAATGCTCCTGGCCTCTCTGATCAGTTTGTTCAGTTTGGTGGCGTCCGCTGCCCTCAACCTGCTGCCCCAGCACACAATGAGATAGCACTGGCCACCACAGACTCATACAACAGCACCATGCAGCAGCCGACTGTTTCTAATTCTCTGCTCACTTTTTAATAGGGGTGGGAATCAGCAGAGTATCATGATACTTAAATCATAATGTGATATTATTGGGATTTTTAACATTTTTATCCAGCAATGACATGCTGTATATTACCTGCAAATTATGTTTCCACAGAAAAACTTTGTCTGTCTTGCATAAGATAAAGTTTTCTGTTTGTTCATTTAACTTTAATCATTTTTATTAAGCATACAGACTGACACACACTGTCATAGAAACCTACCAGTCCACCTGACCATGACTCTACTAACCTCAAGAGAAAAACTCAGCACCATCTACTAAAAAAGCAATTAATTTTATTATATGGGGCTTTTGTGGCTAGGTGCAACGTTGGCAGTTTGATCCCCGGCTCTTCCAGTCTACATGTTGAAGTGTCCTTGCATAAGATACTGTTGTAAAGAATTTTAAGAGGTCGACTAGAAAAGCGCTGGTGTGCCCTCGGTTTCACACACTCTTAATTGGAACAAGAGGTGTTCAGGTGTCACAGCTATTCATTATGTTTCTTTGTGATCCCCTGGCTACTGCAGAAATACCCCTTCTTCAACCAAAGGTTGGAAATCACTGGTGTAGGCATTGTTCTGTCTGTAGCAGTGTTACATTGCTTTCACATGACTCTATTCTGGAAGCCGATAGTTGATTGAGTTGCAACTTTCATCGCTCTCTTTTTCATACTTTTATCAGGAACATGGAACGGTACAACGAGGGTGGCAATAAAGACTCTGAAGCCCGGCACGATGTCCCCTGAGGCCTTCCTGCAGGAAGCTCAGGTCATGAAGAAGCTGAGACATGAAAAGCTGGTTCAGCTCTACGCTGTGGTGTCTGAGGAACCCATCTACATCGTCACGGAGTACATGGGCCAAGGTCAGCGCGGTCGACTTTTCACACTTTCACATATAAACATCTGACCAGCAGAAATCACCAAACTAATTATCTTTATTATGTTTTTTTTTCCAAAATGATTGTAGCCTTGTTAAAAGGGTATTTGAGTAAATTTACCTGCTGAATGGAGGCTAACAAGTGAAACGCTGCAAACCTGCATCACTCTAAAGACTTGCTTTTGATGGGAGCCAATTAAGTCAAGTTATAATGCGTTTACTGCCTGTAAAAACAAATATTCTGCTTTTTTTTTTCTATTATACTTTCTCAAAACAAAGCAAATCTTTATTTTATTAATATACACTTTTTGTATGTACAAAAATAGAAAAGGAGAAGAATTCATATGCTAAGATAAGAAAGCTCCAAAATTACAGTAACATAAGAATAAAAACAATATAGTATTATACATAAATTGAAATATTAAATATATAATCTATAAGGAGTAAATGCAAGAAACATCTAATAATAATAGAAGTAAAACTTGAATAAAAAAGTAAACTCAACTAAAATAAACATATTGACTTTAACATTTTAAAAGTAATAAAAAGCAATATTTCACCTGATAATGAACATAATGTTGCATGTGATATGAAATGTAGTATTGTACATGAAAATAATAATGAAAAGTATATGGTAGCACTAAACAGTGTTATACTAACCTTTAGTATCGTATGTGTCCCTGTTAACAGGTAGCTTACTAGATTTCCTGAAAGGTGACATGGGTAAAATGCTCCGCCTGCCTCAGCTGGTGGACATGGCCTCACAGGTCAGTACAAATAATCTGCTGCCGCATCACTGTAATCCAGTCAAAACTGCATCTCTGGTGTCCCCTTCACTGTTTAGACAATCACAAAGCTTCGTCTCCTTCTCAGATTGCATCAGGGATGGCGTATGTGGAAAGGATGAACTACGTGCACAGAGACCTCAGAGCCGCTAACATCCTGGTGGGAGATAACCTGGTTTGCAAAGTGGCAGATTTTGGTCTGGCTCGCCTCATCGAGGATAATGAATATACGGCCAGGCAAGGTGAGACAGCTGGAGGGTGTTGTTAGCGTACAAAACAACGAATTCTAAAAGCTGTTTCTCGGTGTAGCACAGTGGTTCCCTGCCTTTTTAGCTCGTGACCTCTTAAAATGAAGTCATATCTACAGTATTTGTGATCACGTGGCAGGTTATGCTGGTGTGTATGTGGGTTATGAGCAGTTCAACCAAGGAGGGATTTTTCTTTTAGCCTGGCTGATTTGGAGAAATTTATAGTTCTGAACAGGCAGAAGTAATCCAGTATTTCAAGACAAAAAAAAGTGAAAAATTACAAAAATAAAAATAATTTTATGTCACAGATGTACTCTTTTTCTCACCCCCTTTAAAAGGCATGCACCATACAAAGTTGTCACCCCCCACCCCAACTTAACAAAGGAGAGAGGGAGAGACAGCATTGGTGGTCAAGCGAGCTAGAGAATGAATTAAGCGAGGGAGCAGCGTTAGCGAGAACAAAGCAGTGAATCAGAGATTTTTTATTTTTATTTTTTTCTGATTGTTTCACAGCAGTTATATTCTAAATCACAAATAAACACGCCCACATCTCCGCACAGTCTCGCAGGAAGGTGCCACATTGCTGGATTTTGTGTGAATGCAGCTAAAGTGAATGTTTCATCCTGTTCTCTGTGTCCTCATTCTGCTCTGCCTGTGTGTGTGTGTGTGTGTGTGTGTGTGTGTGTGTGTGTGTGTGTGTGTGTGTGTAGCCCTCAGTCAAAACACACACAGACCTGCAGCTCTCACACACAAACAGCAGAGGAATAAGACGGATACAGCAATATAACCGTTGGACATTACATGTTTATAGAGTTACAACCTCACACCCTGGATGCTGTTAATGGCTGCACACGACTGCCTAAAGGCTAATGTCAGGAAACGTCCTGAACACAGCGAAATAATTAATAAGATAATACAGGGAGAAGGCAGGGTGTCTGCAGCACCACACACTTCTAGTGAGTCATAAGTGATGATTGACAGTGATTAGGATAACACTGGTTGGTTTTTTTTTAGAAAAATCATAGTATGCATATTATACCTTTAATCATCTCGTGACCTCTCAGATTTGGATGATGTCTCAGCACCCGAGCTGGAAAACTTACTGATGTATCACCTTTGATTACAAGGTGTTAGACTTCAGGACACTGTGTGATTCATACGGCTGATGTGATGTTCTTTTGTTTCAGCCTGCGCTACAGTGATCTAATTTTAACTTGCTGATAAACCTGTCCTCTTTGCAGGAGCCAAGTTTCCCATCAAGTGGACAGCCCCCGAGGCCGCTCTGTACGGCCGCTTCACCATTAAATCTGATGTCTGGTCATTTGGGGTCCTGCTGACTGAACTGGCCACTAAAGGCAGAGTGCCGTATCCAGGTAATGATCATTTTGCTTCGGCAGCTGTACAGTCGAAGAGAGTAAACTGTGTATTTTAGATTTGGCATGCTTTTATCACCAAGACTCAGGTGCTGATGTCATGCTCCACCAGTCCAACAGCATAAATATTTATTACTGGTAGCGTGTTAGTCATAGGCAATCATATGATTCAAACTGTGATTATGTGTTACTGACTTCCTGTTTTTGCTCTGTCAGGTATGGTAAACCGGGAGGTGTTAGACCAGGTGGAGCGTGGCTACAGGATGCCGTGCCCCGCGGAGTGCCCCGAATCCCTGCATGACCTGATGCTGACCTGCTGGAGGAAAGAGCCCGAGGAGAGGCCCACCTTCGAGTACCTGCAGGGCTTCCTGGAGGATTACTTCACCTCCACCGAGCCTCAGTACCAGCCTGGAGAGAACCTGTAAACCTGGGCTGGAAATGTGCATGCGTCAATGCATGTGCAAAAACCGAGCATGTGCATCTACTTCAGAGTGCATGGACGAGTATGTGTGAGAGGTGTGCGTGTACAGTTATAGCCGGGCAGAAAGCCGACCGCATTCTGGGTACAATCAGTAACTCTCTGGCATGGAGGAGTGTCAGTGGGACATCAAACCAATCAGTAACATTCAGCTCTCTCTTTCCAAAGTCATGCTCTGCAACATGTCAGCTCTGAGGGACTAAACTGTGGTATTATTTTGAGTTCATCATACAGTACTTTGTTCTTTTGTTTGTCAGTCAAATCAACTCCCTATACTCAGCCAAGCAGGTTTTTCCACCTTCCTTGTCTTTGTAAGGCGCCCTAATAATGTACATTCCCCATGCACTCCTCCTGTGTTAATCCACCTGGCTGATTGTGTAGTTTGCCAGCTTCAACACTGCAAAGAGACACAGGACTATGACATAAAATACTGCAAGTCCAGAGAGTGAATGTTGGATACAAGTCCTGCTGAAAGCACCGTGTCTTTTTATTCTGTTTTCTTTTGGATACACACACATGCTCAGTCTGTCTTCCATTTTGCCACTTTATATGGGACGTACAATAATTTGCCAGGATATTTTTGGTCTTAAATTTTGTTCTGTTTTTTTATTTTGTTACTATTAGACCTGGATAAACTGGAAAATTTTCAGGTGATTTTATTTTAACCCCACCCTCCCACCCCCCTGGCTAGTTTCCCAACTGCTGTGAGATTTTGTATGAGACTTTAACACCCTTGGACGCCAATTGGTTTTATCGCTGTGACCAACATACAGCTCAACACAAAGAAGAGAAGAGGCGGAGTGTGTCTCTCTGTTTTCTAATTGTGAGTTTTCTTACAAACAAAAATGGCTACTGATCACTAACGGTCGTCTCAGGATGGAGAAGACTAGAAATCTGCTGCAAGGATTTTTGTGCCAATGAAAATCTCTTTTGTACTCTCTTCTTCTACCGTGTAAAAGTGTATTTTAATACTCTGAACTTTTCTTACGATGAAGTCTGAGTTGTGTGAGCAGAGATTCTGCTCGATAGTCCACTGTTTTGAGATCATCCTGCACCTGTGTACAGAACCGACTGGCTCATCAGCGTGGTGTCAAGGTGCTGATTTTGTTTTTAAAGCATTCGAATTAAAATCAGGTGAATCTCCTGTCATGTCTCTCTGTTTTGACCTTCACTGAAGGGATAGTTTGAATTTTTTGGAGTGGGATTGTATGAGGTACTTATCCATTGTCAGTGTATTACTTAAAGATCCCAGTTTGGAAGAAGCAGCAAGGAGTACCAGTGTAGGAAGCAAAGCAATGTACTGCTGTGGACTGGGTCAGCAGCAAAATGTATTTTAGCCACTTATAAAGAGGCCAACCGTAAAAAAAATCAATACCAGTTTAAATGTATGCTATATTTGGAATATTTTCACCACTTTATCAGCCTTTTCTGATGGGAAATCTGGGTTATGTAAGCCAAATACTTGTGTGACTTCAGTGAATCTGAACCTTTTAAACACTGAAGCCACAAAATAACAAAAACTAAGAGATCAAGGCAGTGGTAGCTCAGCAACTCCCAAGTTCTGCAAGGTAAAATTCCTGCTCAATACTTGGCTTCAATAAGTTTCCCATCATCTGATGACAAGGTAAAGTTGTAATTATTC
The DNA here is from genome assembly GCA_027495735.1 of Lutjanus campechanus. Taxonomy (NCBI): domain Eukaryota; kingdom Metazoa; phylum Chordata; class Actinopteri; order Lutjaniformes; family Lutjanidae; genus Lutjanus; species Lutjanus campechanus. Next base: position 4,489 of record JAJHUR010120878.1, on the reverse strand, counting down.
TAAATACTGTGAATACTGTGAAACAGATATTGATTTTGGGCCTTTGTTGTTGACCCTGTCCACAGTTGTACATTGCTTTGCTTCTATGCTGGTCCTCCAGACCCCTTTTGCAAAAAACAGTAATTTTACCTCGCAGAAGTTGGGACTTGCTCATCTGCCGCCGCCTTGGATCTCGTCTCTCTTTGTTTGTGTTGTTGCGTGACCTCATTTACATTTTAAAACACCGAAGTCACACAATAACACAAACAAACTAACAGATCGAGGCAGCAGTAGACGAGCAAATCCTGTGTTCTGCAGGATAAAATGACTGATTTCCCCGCTGGAATTTGGTTGGTTTGGAGGGAGCGATATTTGGGTCATATAACAATGTTTTGTTATCGAAAAAGGTAAAGATACAGATTTTATTTTTAGGTGGGCCTTTTCTTCTACTGTTTGAAGCTGTAAATTGCTTAGCTTCTTACACGGGTACTCCTGCTTCTCCAAACTGAGGGCGTGCTGACTGCCACTTCAGATAATCTAAACTATCCCTTTAATAAGCAGATTCTTTAATCAGCGTCAGCATTTCTCTGATTAGTGCATCTTTGAGCATGATTGTACACTGGAGATATTCTGATACTGTGCTGAGTATGGTCATGCCTTCTTCCAGCCTGTAGGGGGCAGACTAGAAAGATTTCCCATAAACAGCATGTATAGCAAAAAAAAAATAAAAAAATTGGCATCTTCAAACTGAATTGTAAATATCCTTAATGCTAATATTTTTTTTTGTATATATCATCTTTATAATTTATTCCTTTTAAAATAACCCAATTGTTCATTTTGCTTTCATTGCAAACTTTTAATGTTTATGGTACTTTTATGGGTTAAATAACATCCGACAATAATGATATAAATATATATTATAGAAACACTTTTACATTACAACTATGTTTTTTTTTGTGCACGTATTTCTGTGAAACTTACCTTGGTTGTACGTTTTCAATATGACTGACAGAACTGGTGAAGAGAACTGATCGTGTTCTGTCTTGCCAGATACTGATCATCTACCAGCATTACTCCTTCTTCCCATAATACAATCAAAACCACAAATGTTTACATCGTGATAATCTTCTAATCATTTTGGTGCTGCTTCAGAGGCTGGTAAATGAGCAGGTAATCAAGTGTCATTCTCATTGCTGTTTTTTTCTGAGTACACCTGAACACCACGGTGTGTTTGTTTGTTTGTGTGTGTGTGTGCGTAGTTGTGCGTGTGTGTATGTGTGCTGCCATCATCTGTACTTCCTCCCCAGCTTGGATTTCATAAAGCATCCTGATTATGAAGATGATGTGACTGCCACGAATGGAAGGAGTTTGATTTCTGTGTAGCGTCTACTGTGTCCTGTGGACATGGGCTGAATGCGTTGACCTTGCATGGGTGAAGTCAGGCCGTCCCTGACCTGTCTCACTGAACGCTCATGAGCAAACGTGTGGAAAAAGTGCACGAGGAAAAAAAGGTCATATTGTTTGTATGCAGCCTTGCTTACAAGCCAAGGATGTTTCCTGTGGGGTTCTGTGGGTCTTCTTTCCGGCTATGCAGATATTTTTTTAAATCTGTGATATTCCTATATATACTCTTTTCTACTGTATTCACTGGGGATTTTCAGATAAACAGCTCTTTGTTAAATCCTACTGAACATTGTTCAAATTTGAAAGTATGTTTGAATAAAATTTGTATATTGCCAGCTGGATCGTACATCTCGTTTTATCAATTCTGTTTCTGCCATCAGGAGGGGCTCACGGCCTCACTGAGTCAATAAGACTGTGATCAAAGGTCGGAACCAATAATAGACCCGCTTTTTGATTCTCATTATGGAGATTTGTGAGTTGCCTCAGTGAGGGTGTGAATTTTTAGCAGATGTTTCATACAGCAAATCCACAGTAATCTTATGGAAGGTGACCTGGAATATTATCACAGCACGGATCTGAATAGGAGTGGTATAGTGGTATAGAAGATATAAAAAAAATATATTGAACAGAAAGTCACTAAAGTATTCACAGAAATATGAACAAACAGTTTATTATTCATTTTAAAATAACATTATTGTTTATCAGCTATAAATATATATATATTAAACACACTGGTATCATATTGATACTTTGTATCTGTACTGATTCGCAAAGTTCAGGTACTGGAATCAATATCGAGTGTGTACAAGATGTTTAGGTACTTATCTTAAATTACTCTTCTAATTATACATTAATCACATGTGGTTTTGTCCTGTAGTTTGATATGCATTATGTTTGCATATCATGAGGCAGTGTACACTGTAATGTAATCCAGTTCAGGAAGAAATATTTTACTTAAATGATTATTATTACAGCTGCATTAACATTTAATGTTAATTTAATGTTGTATCTGGTTGAGACGGAGCTAATTTGAACTACTTTGTTACTTTTTGGAAATTTAATTTGTGTCATTATTTTTTTTTTTTTATCTGATGATGTATAAATGTAAAATCTTAATCTGCAGAGTGACCAGTAGGGACGTAAGGATACCAAACATTCAAGGTATGATAATACCACTACAAAAAGTCCAAAATACAGTATTTATCGCAATATTATTTAAAAAAAAAAAAAAAAAAGACGACCTTTGTCCTTTGAATGTTTGAATTATTTAATTTGAAAAAACAACAACACAGCTGTGAGTTACAGTCCTTTTATAAAATAAAATAAAAGTATATATATAAAAATTATTCATTTAGTCCAGTGGTTTTCAAACTGGGGTCCAGGGACCAACAGGGGTCCATGAGTAGGTTGTTGGGGGTCCTTGTTGGATCCCTTAAGACAAAATCTTTTCAAATTAGGGATCCATGGTCAAAAGTGTATCTATTGTGGGTAGAGCTGCAACGATGAGTCAATTATTAATCAATTATTAAATTTATCACCAACTACTCTGACAATCAATTAATCGGTTTAAGTAATTTTTTAAGAAAAAAAAGGTAAAATCTCAGATTCAAGTTTCTTAAATGAGAATATTTTCTGGTTTCTTTACTCCTCTATGACAGTAAACTGAACATCTTTGAGTTGTGAGTAAAACAAGACATCTGAGGACGTTATCTGA
>JAJHUR010120877.1:0-22587 GCA_027495735.1 Lutjanus campechanus | reverse complement strand
CGTTTAAACGATCTGTCGTACGTCGTGTGATCGAGAACAAGAGCACAGGCGCAGAACTCAACAGCTCCAAACTTTTTTTTTTTTTTTACAGATGGCTTAGATCGAGGCTCCGAATATAAAACCTGGTGAGGAGATGCTAAAAGGCAGGGTCCAAAGGCGTTTCTCACAGTTCTTTTCGTCGGGAAGAAGAAGAAGAAGAAGAAGTAGAAGTAGAAGATTCTGTTACAGTGCAGCATTTGTTTTTGTTTTGTTTTTTTTTCTTCCATGTACTGTCTGTACAAAGTCCACTGACACGCCGCTGCTCTGCGTGAGCATGTCGGGGGAGATGCGTTTCTCTCTTCGCCTCACTCTGACATCAACTTTTTTTTTTTTTTTTTTTTGCAGTTTACAGTACATATTAGGATCACAACTTGCATAGAGTAACAGCACAGCACACAAAAGGAACACTGCACATCCTTTTCCCCTGCGTTTATCAGCTAAATAACAAAAAAACGACAACAAAACAAATGAAAGTTGACCGGCAGAAAGAAAGTTTCTCCAGCCAACTGCGTGGGGGTGGACGACGGACATTTGTGCCTCAACATGTGACAGAATAATACTGATAGACAAAACAAAAACAAAAACAAATACTGGAGAGATCAGTGCTATGAGTACACACGAGACTTGGAATAGTAGTGACTTTTTTTCTTTTCTTTTCTTGTTTTTTAAACAAATAAGACTGCTGAGTAGTGGGGTTACACATCTAGTACTTTGGCTCAGTAGAAAATAGACTCAAAAAGGAATATGTGCACCGAATGCATACAAGTCTATGGATATACTGCTGTACAAAATCAGTTATCTGGTGCGACGTGAGGTCTAAACTGAGGACACGTCACCTGCAGGCTACAAATAAGTCGTTATTTCAGTTGACCCAAAAGAGTTAAATGCTAGCTAAGTGTTTAACAACACGTCCTCTGTAAGTCCTTTACTACGAGTGTCGGTGATTGTGTTCTATGACTGTTAAAGGAATAGTTTGGATTATTTGATGTGGGGGGGGGTGTCGACAGTCAGTGGAGAAGCAGAGACGAGCAGCAGCACGGAAGCTAAGCAACGTACAGCTGTGGGATTTTAGCCACTTAAAAAAGGTCCACCTCAGTTTAAGTGTACGCTGTATTTAGAATATTTTCACAGCTTTAACTTGCCATCAGACGGCCTTTTCCGACTAGAAACTGTCATTATATAAGCTGAATAATCGCTCTGTCCAAGCCAACCAAACTCCACTGATGAAATCAGTCATTTTACCTCACAGATCACGGCTGCCTCAATCTGTCAGTTTGTGTTACTGAGTGACTTCAGTGTCTTAAAAGGACAGTTTGGATTCACAGAAATCTGGAGCTGTCCCCAAATCAGAACTTAGTATCACACTGAATTCGTATTTCAGGAAACATAGGTGTGTTTTACCAGTAAGACTTGTGTTTTAATGCCTTTTTTCTCCGTCTGTGATGTGAAAACATCAGATATTCTCACAGCCAGACGAAGTTAACGTGTGCGTCCATCACACCGCGGAGCGTTGGCTCAGGCAGGGCTGCTGCTGTGCCGTCGTCCACTGCAGCGTTTAACCTGCGCTGCACGCTCGACCGCTTCTGCACAGCGTGAACCGAGAGCTTATTTCAACCGAGCGAGAGTTGGTGACTGTCAGAGAGACGAACCGAGACATTTTTGTTGAGCTTTATTTTGTTTCTGTCACGTTTGATTAGAGCTGATGATTTGAATTTTGCAAAGGGAGGCTGGTGAGTTTGACGAGAACAACGAAACAGCTTTTTGTGTCTAAACAAAAGGTATGTAACTCTTTAAAAACGACTGCTCGACTGGAAGAATCTCGGTCGACTTCACCTTTCAGAGGGCAGCCCTACCGAAGTCGCACAACGACACAAACTAACAGATCAAGGCAGCGGTGGACCAGCAACCCCCCGTGTTTCTCTGTGAGGTAAAAGTCCTCATTTCATCTGTGGAGTTTGGTTGGTTTCTGTTCTGTTCTGGTTCTGTTTTCAGTCAGAAAGCAGTGAAAATATGTTAAACATAATTCACACTGAAACAGATATGGAGCTTTCTTAGCTGTCCCTGTCCACAGCAGTACACTGTTTTAGCTTCCATGCTGTTACTTCTCTCTGATTCTCCAAACCGAGGGCGTGCCGACCGCCAACCACTGCAGCTAATAAACTGACTCTCGTCAGGTACCTCATATAACCACACATCAAATAATCCAAACTATCCCCTTTAAGGGGTAAACGAGGTTTTGTGCGCGCACGCCCGCCAGGCTTCTCATTGTCCCTTTCGTTTAGTCTCAGCTGGCCTGGCTGCGCGGCCGATAACCTCCCCCGTCTTCATCAGTTCAAAATAGGTAGTGGAAATATGCGGTTACGCTCTGTCAGTTCGTGATTAGAAAACGCCGGCTGTGCTCATGGTATACCACTTCATGATGTTCCTTTCTTAATGCTGATGGTTGTAGATGTACTGAAAGGAATTTTAAAAAAAAACAAAACAACAACAATAAGAAAAATAAAAATTTGTCCATAGTTTTTTCACATGAGAAAGGCTAACGCAGTCGAGGTCCATTACACTTTAGTTCCTATGAAGAAGACTGATGAAATAGAACTCCACCCTGCCTTCTTAAGTTCATAGTGCAGGGAGACGAGATTCAGAAACCTGTACAAACAGGAGAATTTAGGCTTTATGCCCCTGAAACAGGCCCTTCTGATCACCCTTACTTATTGGGGCGCCGGCAGGTGATGTTTCAGAGTCACACGCTGGCAGAAGTATTAACCAGGCCTTAGTGTGTTTGGGGGGGATACCTCGCTCGCTTCTCGCCGTTCTTTTGGTTCTAGGTGTGCTGTCATCGCCACCGTCATTTCAGTTCATGGCGTGCTGGCGGATTGTGTGGAAGATCCAGTCCATCTTGGTAGTCCAGCCGCCGTGGTGAGCGTCGTTCATCTGCTTCATGAAGTAGTCCAGGGCCTCCTGCTCCGACTTGTCCAAGGCCAGGGTCTTCCTGATGTAGGCGATGTCGTCAAATGACTGCAGCTCGGGCATCCCGGAGCCCAGCATCATGGAGAAGAGGTTGATGAACAGGTTGGCGTGCTGCCGGATTGCCAGGTACGCCTTGTAACACATCTCCTGGAACCTGAGTGAGGACAAGGAACAAAATTACAAAAAAAGGACACAAGCATGGAATAAAAGGAAAATCTGCCAATTTGTTTTGGCTGAGGTATGTTTTTATAAAGTGCTGATTTTTATCTTATCCCAAGATGAATCGTGGCCACGTTGGCTTTGACCTTCAGTGGCGTCTGTCCCTGCAAACTCCTGCATTGCTGGCGTTACCTTTCAAACTCCCTGGTTTTGGTGCATTCTTGAGTTCCTTTGCTAATCACGATCAGGAAGTCCTGCGTGAGCACAAAGGGGACACGTTCTCTCTTGTACCCAAACTTCTTCTTCTTGTGGTCGAGGAAATGGCCGAAGTCTATGTGGAACAGCTGTGACAATGTAAAAAAAAAAAGTAAAAAGTAAAAAATTATACAATTACTGAAGAAAGAAACAGATATAATCGATGTATTACAGAGAAGAAATGTTTACCTGTCCATCATCTTTGACCATGATGTTGCTGTTGTGTCTGTCGCCGATGCCCAAGATAAACGTGGCTACACAGTAGCCTGCACACGACCGTGTGAACAGATCTATGGCCTGGTCGTACCTGAGAAATCAAACAAATGGAAAAAAAACACTTTATTCTCACAGAGAATTCAGTCACTATGGGCAACTACTCCCATTAAAGCTGCAACGATTAGTTAATGAATCGTTTCAGTCATTTTTCAAAAAATTCTGGTTCCAGCTTCTTAAACGTGAGATTTTATTAATTTTCTTTGTCACTGATGACGGTAAATGAAGAGTCTTTGGGCTTTGGACTGTTGGTTGGACAAAAAAAAAAACGCATTCTGAAGATGTCACGCTGCATTTTAATGAGCTTTTTTCAAAATTTTATAGACTAAACCGGTGGTTTTCGATGTGGGAGGTGGGCCTGCAAACAATGTCAGGGGACTCGGTGAATGGAAGCAAAAAATATTTCACATTAGTTCTCAAAAAGATCACAGACAGACGGTGTCAAAGGTGGGAGAACGTGCGTAGAATGCACGCTGTACACAGTTTGGCTGCACCTTCAGAGCACCCTGCACCAAGGTGAAAAAAAACAAAATCTCAGTTTCAATTTTTGTTTAGCAACTTGACAGCAGACAAAGAAACTGGAGAGAGAAGGACAAAAGGGCACAGAGCCTGATACTGAAATAAAATCATGAGTTTTCCATAAATATATTAATGTAAAAAAAGAAAACAGTTGTTTGATATTTGTCCTGCGTAGTGATATGATTCAGAAACACTGGGTCAGGTGACACCGAAGCTCTTCAAGCTCTATTTTCTATTCAAATATTTATATTAAATAAATAAAATACACATTAGCAACTGGCAGGTCAGTGTGAAGGTACTGAAAATAATAATAATGTTTATTGACGGTCCCTAAATTCACCGACTGAAGAAAAGATGCAAAGGAGACAATCCTGATCAATTCTGATTCAGGGCTCATTACTGCAGGACAGCTGCCACACGAGCACAGCAGTTTGAACAGCTTTTGACCCGTTAATCAGAGAAAATATCTGCACCGACGAGAAATGTGTTTACTCGATGATCCGCCAAGTACCGCCGCTCGAAAAGTGGATACTGAGGTTCGATATCCAGTCCGATTTACTTCTGTAACGCAAAAGTTAACTCAGCTTTCATTACAGAAACACGATTACTTTGATCTTGAATGCATGATTCCACAGTTTCATCAAAGCAGTTGCTGATAAAAGGCAGAATAAGTTTTGGCATAAAAAATCTTTTTTGATGGATTTTCCAACCAAGGCGGCGGCCAAAAATACAAAGTCGGCCCACCTTTGAGTGAGATAGGCACGGAAAACCCGGACTTAGAATAGCCTAAGTGTGTGTGATTTTAGTTAAAGAGATGTTTTTCTCACTTTCCCACAGTCGGAAACTCATAAATGCCTTTGGACAAAACTTTCCTTCATGTATTTGGTGCTGCCTCAAGTTATTTTTTTAAGCTATCTTGGCTCAACCGTTGCGTCTCTGGGATCAAAGAACATAATCATGATCTCACAGATATTTAAGAACTGAGCAAAACTTAACACGCAAACGAAGAGGAGGAAGTCCCACAGTCTCCGACTCTGAAAACCCCCGGACAGAACAACTGATCGTTAAAATTAGGGCTGCGACTAATGATTATTTTCTCGATTCATCGATTAGTGGTTTGGTCTATAAAACGTCAAAAAAAAAAAGGTGAAAAATGTTGATCACCGTTTTCCAAAACCAAAGTTAGCGTCCTCAAATGTCTTGGTTTGTCCAGAACTCAAAAATATTCACATTTAAGAAGCTTAAATCAGAGAATTTGGACATTTTTTATTGAGGAAATACTCAAAATGATTAACTGATCATCAAAAATAGCTGGCAATTAATTCAATGATCAACTAAAACTCGATTAATAGTTGCAGCTGTAGTTAAAATAATCAGCAGTTTAAACAACAGTGACAATAATCATGAGTTGCAGCCCTCATTCCCATAAAAAGGAAGACAAAGATACACCAAGACGTTAGTCTTTATGTGATCACTAACACCACCTCTCCGCCCTGCAGAAAGACCAGAAAATCTGTAGATTTCAGTGTGTTTTCCACTCACATCTCTCCCTTGTTCTTATCCTTGAGCCACTGATGCAGCGTGTGGCTGTTGAACTGCAGTGCCCCCTTTAGGCCTCCTTTACACTGGATCTGCATGATGGTGTGAGAGTTCCTCACCACCTCGATCAAACCCACACAGTCACCGATGGACAGACAGCCGTACGGCAGCATCCTGGGAGGGGGAAGGACAAGGAACATGAAGACGGGCAGAAATAATTAGGACAGCGGTGACGGACTTCATATTAAATGACTCGAGGTGGCTGGCAGGGGTTGCCCGCTAATCTGCATTCAGGTACTGAGCGCAGAACATGAAAGCATCCGGCGCCTGTTAATGTGCACCTGCATCCTCGCTGTCATGGTGAAGTGAGGAGCCTACCTGAGATCAAGGCCTTGGTTCTGCCAGATGTTCTCCATTATCCTAATGATCTGCAGCGTCAGCATGTCCTGCCTCAGATCTGCGGAGGCACAGAGAGACAAGGGAGTGGATGACAGTGAGGTGATTATTAGCTGCTTAGCTGCTCTTTGATCAACTCCGCGATGCATTATGGAGCAGAGCTGTCAGAGTCAGTTTGGGCACAGATGTTGCAGCAAAATGCATGAGCAGCAGCTGCGGTAAAGTGTGATTCAAATAACGTGACTTGTTCTTCTTGAAATCCGCGTGTGAAGAGCATAGATGAGGTTGTGTTTGTGTGCCGCGATACGCCCTACAGGCTTAGACTGAGAGATGCTGCATGATCAGCAGCGAGAGAATTTTCAAGTCCGTATGTGTGTGTGTGTGTGTGTGTGTGTGTGTGTGTGTGTGTGTGTGTGTTCTGATTCACGGAGGCGAGGATGGACAAAGAGAGATAGAGGTGGCAAGAGAGATACAAGGGGGAAAACACAGAGCAGGGTTCCCACTGTTCTCCAGAGATCGTTTTCCAGGACGCTGTCAGTGATGATCTAGTTAGTATGACAGACAGGGAGCACGAAGACATACACTGATATATTCCTCTCTGTGGGAGTCTAATTTAAAAGACTTCTCCTCTTACTGTTACTTTTACATCCTGCCCTGTTTTAATGCTTGTTATATGTACTTTTTATAGTATTACTTCACTGCATTTTATTTTGTTTCTTTTGGAAAGCCGTTTGTGCTCTATGCTTGGCCGATGTGAATCAAATCTATCATTATCATTAATTCATAACCTGAATCCCTCTATTCTTATGCAGTAGAGGAGAAATATGTAAGACCCTAGTGTCCAGAAGTGAGTACTGCAGTCCAAACAGTGAGTTAGAGCCACAGATTGTATATTAAATAGGTTGAACCCCTTTTTAATAAACAATCTATAGTTGGAGGGACACCGAACGAGCGCTTTCTGCCGTGAAAATACACACTCTGGAGTTGGAGTTCAGTGACTGCCTGCTCAATTTAACTCGCCTTCTACAAAATTATTAATTATGTCTTGTGACTCATAAACAGATGAACATTCTGCATTAATACCAACTCCAAGAAATGTGAAATCTGTGAACAAAAACAGATGCTGTCGTTGTTGAAGGGGTCATTATTTCATCTTAGCACGTTCCCTTAATCTCTGATTGTTACTATGACAATTTTATGATTTAGTACAGTAAATATATGACATATTTCTCCTTTAAATTCACAATTACTACCTGAGGGCCAATAACTCTACTATAATTTTGTCTACTGACGAAACTAGACTAAACTTTAGTTTCCTAAAACGTGCGGTTCAAAGTTTGAGTCGAGTTTGCTGCCACTGACTTTTATCAGTTCATCACACTGATATTCAGCGGAGTCTTAAACGAGGCTAATAATCCCTGCTGTGAGCTACGCTACAAAAGTTAAACATTTAATGTTACGTTAAGATCCGTTTCACCTTGACATTGGAGCATTGCATTTGAAGAGACTAAGTCAGACAGTAACGTTTTGCAGGGTTTTTCCTCAAACTGTCCTTTCAGATTGTAATGTTTTCAGTTTTGGGGAGTTCTGACAGATTTCCTGCGAGTTCATCCTCAGTTAAAGGAAAATACCATAATGTTGAAACTATTTTCCAGAACATTTTGCCTTTTCTCTTAATTTTCAAAGACCGGAAAATTGGTCGACTGTTTTCCAGGACAGAGACGCAAAAAAAGAAAAACTCACCGTCTCCGTTTTTGAAGATGATTTCGTTGTTCTGAAAGAGCAGCTCCGACATCATATCTGGGTTTTCCCAGTTAAGCCATAGAGGTCGCTTGGCTGATGACATCATCCTGCATTCCTCCAGGCTGAAACAGGGACGTGTTTAGAGAGAAAAGAAAATTATAGAAAGCAAAACAGAAAGTTCTCAGTGAACGCGCCTCTGCTCACGAGTCCCGACTCAAACACCTCACGTGAGTCATGCGGACTGGAGTTACTGGAAAATGAGGCTTTGCTCTCAGAGCACCGAGGACATCATGTCCCTAAATCTACTTTAGGGATAAAATATACGTACACACACATTCACAGCTGGCATTTTATTACATACACATAACTATATTTTAATCCTAAGAAGAAAAAAAAAGCAACACCTGCAGAGGAAATAAACATTAAATGCCAGCTATTTCAGAGGACACAGAGTTAGATAAGGAGGCGCAGATGTACCGGAGGTTTCCCAGCTGATGTGCTGGATTCAGCGGGGAGGTGAAGCTCTGCAGGGCGTCCATGTAATCAGGCCTTCTCATCTGCTCCACCAGAAACTTCATTTGAACCTTAAAAGAGAGACAGCAGTTAATAAAACACCAGTTTTAGATGTTGGGGAGTTATTCAGCCTGGTAAATGTACAGCGTGAGTGCTGCCACTTTTCCTCAGCAAATTATTATAATCGTTCCAGACTCCTTTGACAAAAACAGTAATTTTATCCTGCAAAAACCGAGAGTGGCTGGTCGGCCTCGATCCGCAAAGGGAAATTAACAGACGGAGGCGGCGGTAGTCCCCCGTGTTCTGAGAGGTAAAATTACTTTTTTGTCAAACGAGTCTGGTGGCTTTGAAGAGAGCAGCTTCAGTTTCCCATCAGAAAAGGCCGTCTGACGGCAAAGTCAAGCAGTAAAAATATTACGAACGTAGCACACACTCAAACTGATTCAGATTTTTCAAAATACATTTCGCTGCTGCCCCTGTCCGATGCCTCGCCTCTTTACCAGCACTCCTGAGGGAGCCGTCGATCAGTACGTGATCTGCCACACATACACGGTCTCGAGAAATAGTCCAAACAGTAAAATAAGCTCTTTTAAAAACTTTTTTAGTAGCTACGAACATTTATCTTCACACACTTTGATAGCATATATGCATTTTTTACTCTTTCAGGCCATATTTCCAAAAGTTTTAATACAGTTAATTCAAAAATAGTGGCCTATTTTTTCAAGTGAAGGCATTTATGTGAGTACAATTACAAGATGAGATGGGCCTTTTTTACCTAATTTACCCTATTTCATAAGTAATTTCATCATATTTTAATAAGGAGCATCCCTGTGCTCTAATTCTGCATTAATTTGCTTTCGCTGCTCTTTTCACTTCCCTAGAAGGCTTTTATTGTAAAACATCTACAAGTGCTGACTTTAATTAAGAGCAGATTAACAGTTTAGCACAGCAAAATACAGTCAAATAAACTTTGGTGAGGCTCGATGTACCGCAGAAAGGCAAACAGCCTTGGTTTGGAAACAACATTTATATCAGCTTTGATTCGTGAATCTTCTGTTTAAATCTGTGTTACTGTAAAGGATCATTCAGTTTTTTTCAGACGTCTTATCCTGGTTTGATTGAAATATATTTAGCTGCAAGAAAACTATTTTAAAAAATGAGACCTGTCTAAACTCCGTCACTCTACTATATTGTGGCATCTCTGCGGCCGGATGTCATCAAGATTAAACTCAATGATTCAGAGGATCACAATTAACAGCTGCCGGCTGTCGGGTTACCTTCTGTGCCTCATCTTTCTTCTCCTGTTTGAGGAGGTCGGTGAGATTGATGAGCTTCTCCATGGCCTCCACCTGTCTGCTCAGGTGCTTCAGATACATGCCACAGGCCCGACAGTACGACTCCAGCAGCAGGCCGAACCGTTGGCTCACTGTCTTGTTGTGCATCTCTGACCTGAAAGGAATAATTAAAAATAACATTAGGAGATCCTTTGAGTCCTGATGGAAAATGTGTCCAGCCTCCACAGAAGTACACACACACACACACACAGAATCCCCAAACACTGACTGACATCAGCTGTTTTCACAGAACTTTCTTGAATCCGAAACGATTTGAGACCAGACAGACAAACAATTTAACATTTCAAGTCGAACACAAACAGCCCCAAATTCCAGAAAGCAGACCTTTTTAGAATCAACTCACTTTAAATGCCAGAAGAAGAAGTGTCCTATCCTCTGATTGGTTAATGCCTTTTTCAGCAGGAAGCGTGCAAGTGGGTTATCAAGGTACTGCTCATACTTAAGAACCTGGAACACAAACAGACACACAAAAAAACAAACAAAACATAGAAGATACCATTAAAACATTATTTATTTGCCCGACAAAAACACTATGACAGTATATCAAGCTGAAACATCTTATCAGTGTTCATCAGTTGAATTGTGTTTCCTCTAACCTGTCGTGTTATTTATCCATCTAGATTGTTTCGGTGCGAGATGCCAGGTTTCAGAGATAGCAGAGATGTGGAGATGTCTGCCCTCTCTGCAGTGTAATGGAACTAGACGGCACTTCTGCTTGTGGTGCTCTGAGCAACGAAAAAAATGCATTTGAAAAATTCTGCACCAGCGTCTCTTTTCCAGAAACCACGACCCTGTTTGCTCAGATGTTGTTGTGAGCCGTTTCATGGAGGAACTGCTTTTCTTTTTACTGTCGAATCTACAGGATCTACTTTCTAGTTTCAAGTTTCAGGAAAGAAAGTAGTTCCTACATGAAACTGCTCACAACAAGCTCTGTAGATTATTTTGAGTAACTCAGTTGTGATTTCTGGAAAGAAACACTGGGTTTGAATTTTCTGAATGCACCGTTTTGGCGCTTTGAGCACCAGAGGGCAGTCAGCTCTACGGCCGATATCTCCCAAAACAATCTAGATGGATAAATACCACCGCAGGGTGGAGGAAAAATATGCATTGTTAGTTTTAGGTTGTACTGTCCCTTTAAAGCGGGATAAGGACGGAACACACCTGAACCAGTTGAATGAGGTACTGTGAGAGTTTGTCATCTGTTAGGTATTTCTCAAGGCACTTTACAGCAAACTCTCTTATCATTGGATCGGGGAAGTTACAGTCCAGCAACTCCATGGCTTGTTCTGGCTTGATAGCAGGCCAGTCCTTCAGAAGGCAATACATCTGAAACGGAGGGAAAAAAAGAAACAAAAACTGACACATGTGCATCTCCCCACGTGATGTCGGTCAAAATACGTGTCAGCTTGGGCTGCTGCAATAAAAAACATATTGAAATAACACGCTATTGATAAGCCGACTGCAGCGGATGGCAGGAAACTGCAAAAACAACTATGATCATGGTTTTTTTTCCTTTCTTCCTTCTTGATTTATACTTCAGTGCACGTTAAACGAACGAATCAATGCTTCAAAAAAATATTAAACAAGCAGTAGGAGGGTCGGTAACAGTTCTATCTCACGGATGGATCGATGCTGCTTGTCTGTGACTCAACTTTAAACTCCAAAAGCTGTGCGTTTTGGTTTGTTTCATGTTGTTTTTAGTGTTCGTTTAATAGGCTAACCTGGTGAACTTGGCATTAGCATGCTGCACAGCTAATGCGGCTATTCCCTCGGGGCTGGTGCGATGGTGGAATAATGTAATATTGACAGGCAGTCAAGAGAAACCGTGTGAACGTTAAGCATCATTTGAAGCCAAATAAATAATGAGACGAGCAGTTCAGATGCCAGTAACTGTTTTTTTTGAGTGTGAGCTGCGTTAGCTTTGTTGTTATACAGAAGCCGGTTCTGCTCTTTGATTCTCCATGCTGGTGTGTTTGTGTTGCTGGCTGCTGTATGCAAATTCACTTGATAGACAGACCCCGAAGGTAAGGATGTAGCTACGTGTGAAAAATAGACGGTCAAAGAGCAGGAATTCATTTGCAACATTGTGTAACTATGACTAGCATCCAGCAGCTAGCTTGCTCAGACTATAAAGTTGCCCGCTGGGCAGTGAGGTGAGATCCACATAACATCAGCATAAATGAAGTGATTTGCAAGTACAAACAAAAGATTAGTGCTAAAACAACATACCGTGCTATTAAACCAACCCACAGCTCTGAAGTCAGCAGCAGAAACCCGAGCTTACCTGTGCAATCTCATCTCTGGAGTTCCATTTCACAGCAAGGAGGATCTTGGGAAGGATCTCGGGCATATTGAGGCAGTCTTGTCTAAAATGGTTTGGGGAGAGATTAAATTAGTTGGAACTTTTATGACATCTACATCAGCCCGACATAACAGCACAATGACATCTGTGAAACACACACACACACATTACCTGTGCCTCCACAGAAAGTCTTTCTCCTGCTCAGTGATTTCAGACAGCGGGTCTCTGTTACACACCTGCCGCAGCTGATCATTGTCGCCGTCAGTCAGGGGGTTGTCACGCGCCAGTCTGTTACTCTGTGATATCATGTAAAACATGCAACATGGTTTAAAAAAAAATAATAAACAGAGCACCACATGGGTTCTACAGGGACTTGGTCACATAAAACACACAAAAAGGTGATTTTAAGTTACGGTTCATGCCAAGAACAGAATAAAAAGACGAGTCGACAAGGAGACAGAGCAGCCGACGGTGTTGCCAAACAATGGTGAACTTTCTCGCCCTTCGCGCTAACATTAACTAGCATACCACTGTTAACATCCCACGTCCACGTTCTCACTGAAGAACAGACGACCCGTGTTGACGGCGTCTCTCCAAACATTTTCTCATCCTTTCTTACTGTAAAGCTTTACTACAACAAGCTGTTCTGCTCTGTTTTGTTTACGTCTGCGTTCTCATGAGATCACATGAGATCGTGCTTCCTCTGGCACAATAATCTTAACACTGTCTGCGTGATGCACCATTATTCTCAAATCCTGCAGTCAATGTTTAACTACGACTATAGTACAATTTAATTTTCCACTAAAGAAAAGTTACAAAACTGTTTGTGTGTTCTGTCAATTATACTTAAAATAATACAGCAGTTTGCTCAGCCTGCATAACACGGGTGAACATGCTTGGGTCTTGCAGGTTAAGCAGATGCTGGATGACTGTGGTTTTGTTTTATCTCTGGCTCACACAGACATGCAGCAACATCAACTGTTGGTAACGGACTGTCGAACAGAGGCTGAAAGATCAGCTCACGCAAAACTGGCAAAGTGAGCTTAAAAGTTTGACTTCCTGTGATATCTATGTAGAATTCAATCAGATACAACTGGATAAGTATCTGCTGTATGAAAACAAAAGTACAGACAGGATATCTGTAATTTTAGAATGAACGCCACCAAAATTAGGTCGTTTGGAAGATAGACAGGGTTGGATAGAAACCAGAGAACTTGCAATCTGTAAAGACAATCGTCTGGGAGACGAGTATCATATTTAGTTTGAATGTAAGAATGTATCTGCCAAAGTGTTATTTTAATCGCCCATCTATTTGTAAAGTAATTTTATTATTACAGCCAAAAGTTATTTGTAAACTAGATGCTTTTTTGAAGAATGTCCTTTTCCAGCTCTTGGGGCTAAAGTTAGCAAGCATCCTACTGTTAGCATCTCACCTCCAGTTCTCGCTGAAGAACAGACAGGTGCTTTTTTTGAAGAATGTCCTTCCTTTGTTTACGTAACCTTTGTTTTACTTCAGCAATGTCGTGTGCTATTGTTTTGCTATTATTTCTCTGTTTGTGCTTTGTACCATGTGATCATGATTTTGAGCAAAGTTTACACTAGACTTTTGGGCGTTAATATTCCTTTAAACTAGTACCAGACACATGTTTTAATAGCCAAATAAGCAGAGGTGTAGTGCTGTTTAAGTACCGGAGTGCACCATATAATTCATGCAAATAAGCAGACGCTTAAATGGTGTTTAGTTTCAGATCATTTAACTACTTTCTGAGGGAGACAGTGTCTAAGAGGCAGGTCGGACATCAGATGCACGCATGTGTGCAGACACATGCTTAAGACGTGTCTCATGTCAGGTCACTAACAGGCTCAAATTGTGTCTGACAACATTATGAAAAAGATTCCTACATTCCTAGATACACCTGCATGTTAAAGGATAAGACATGTTTTATTTTTCAGACTAAAACGTCTCTTAGATCGCTCTCGTCAGAGGAAAATAAAGTGGCTGAGCGTCTTTGCTGCGTGCCCCGAAGCACAAGTCATCATTTCTGATGTCTCATGTCTCTTCCTCATCCGGACACACAGGGGATGTGATCGTATATATAACAAAACAAAAAGGTTAAACGCTAATTTAACACGACAGAACTGAACCCTGCAGAGCTCCTTTCAGCGCTGTGGATAGCGACACTCAGCCAGACGAGCCAATCAATGTCATTCTTGCAAGTCACTGTTTAATTCAACCTCTACGAGCAGCAAGCTTCAATATTAAATAGACAATAATCACAGGTAATTTACTTAGATTTCTTTTAGCGTTTCCCCTACCCTGGTCCTCAGGGCTCACTGTCCTCCATGTTTTAGATGTTTCCCTGCTCCAGCACACCTGATTCAAATGATCAGCTCGTCACGAAGCCCCTGCAGAAGCCTGATAACGAGCTGATCATTTGAATCAGGTGTGTTGGAGCAGGGAAACATCTAAAACATGGAGGACAGTGAGCCCTGAGGACCAGGGTAGGGGAAACTCTGTGGGCTATTTTTATTTTAGATATTTTATGTAGTCTATCTGGCTCATTTCCCTCCGAACATTCTGACCTTTTATATTTTCATCCGTCTGCAAAAACCTGGCATATGCCGGCTAACAAGAATGAATGAAAGGACGGAAAGAAAATCAGATTCAGCAAAAAAATCAGAATCAGCAAGTCAGAGTTAGAAAAGAAAATATACAACTGATGCATCTCTAGTTCAGAATGAAAATCAGATCTGACAAGTGAAACAAAAACACGGGGTGCAAAATTAACGTTTCTGTCGACTGGCCAAATGTTCAGATTTTACCATCCACTCAGGAGATTACCACTGGGGGTTTTTTTGGCTACTGAATGAGGCAAGTCTACCAGCCACTTGCATGTTTCATCAGCATTTGGCTGGTGCTCACTTTGGGGCTCTGACAAAACACACACACACACACACACAAAAACCCAAATGCTTGTCATCTTACCAAACCAGTGTGGCAGTAATTAAAGCCCAGTTCTCTGGATATATTCCAGTTTGCATGGTCTTCAATGCTGGTCATATCAGGGTACTTGACGGGGCAACTGAAATGGTCAAACTCCAGCTCCAGACAAGGGGTTTCCTGCATGTTCAGAAAGCCGTGGAAGGGGAAAGGTCATTCGAAGTGATTACTGTAATCAAAGAAAGGTGTCTGTGTCAATCAGTAATTAATTAAGTGGGATAAGAGGCTTGGTTGATTAAATCGAGGCGGCTTAAATCCGGCTCTAAAACTCTGCAGGTTGTCACCAGCTCGATTAAAACTGGGTCACGGGGCTTAGAGGTCAGTCGCAGACTGAAGCATAAGACATATTTGAAAAGCTCACAATGTTGGGGGAAAAGATTACGTCTTGTGCCGTGTTATTCTATCTTCTTAAGAGTTTCAAGGTAGTTCATTCTGGTCCATTTAACTGAAAAGTATCTGCTTTGGCAATCTGTGTATTTTAAATTCTGTGATAATCCTAATTCCTTCTGGCATATACAGTTCTGTATTTTCTTTCCAAAAACATTTTTTCTGGTTAAAGGGATAATTTAGGGGATAAAGAGATTATTTAATGTGGGTTTGTATGAGGTGTTTATCTATAGTCAGTGGATTAGCTACAGTGGATACTGGTCGGGAAGCTCCCAGTTTACAATATATAATAATATATTTAGTGTTTTAGCCGTCAGACACCCTTTTCTGACGAGAAACCAAATATCACTCTCTACCAACCAACCAAACTCTGTAGGTCATTTTAACCTGGCAGAACGCAGGAGCTGCTTGTCTCCTGTTGCCTCAGTTGTTTGTTAGATTGTTTGTGTTATCGTGTGACTTTGGTGAATATGAACTAACTTTTGGAAAAAAAAAAAATCCAAGTCACACAATTACACAATCTAACAAACAACTGAGGCAACAGGAGACAAGCAGCTCCTGCGTTCTGCCAAGTAAAATGACTGGTTTCACCTGTGGAGTTTGGTTGTTTTTGGAGAGAGCGATTCTTGGCTTATATAACAGCGTTTTCCCATCGGAGAAGACTGTCTGAAGCGGTGAAAATATTCTAAATATAGTGTACAATGATACTGAAACTAAAAACTCAGTGAAAGTCAGATTCTGTGCTTTTAGCTGCAGAAAATGTACATAAAACCATGAGCTTGTCAAGTGTACGGTGTTAAGATTTTAACAATAATACTGCTCTTACTGACACCGATTATTGATCCAGTACTTTAACAGCATTCATATCAGGTCTTATTTTATTACTAAATAATGACTTTTTCAAAAATATAATACTTTTAAAAATACCAAACAAATTCAGGACAGAATTTTTTGTAACTAAATGTTGTTTCAAGAGCACAAACGTTGATGTTTACAACAGCAAAGTTGATATATAAGCTCAATAATATCTCACTGGAAACAAATCTAAAATATCAAAAAAGTAAATCATCAGTTTCTGTGCTGGTGTCCCTCTTTGCTTCTCCAAACCAGAGGCATGCAGACCAGCATCTGCTGTAGCTAATACACTGACTCTGAATAAGTACCTCATATGAGCCCACATCAAATAATCCGAACTGTCCCTTTAACTAATAAAAGCACTTGCATGACAGAGAAAAACAAAACAAAAACATGTCCATTTATCGTCATTTGCGGTTCACCTTGTTGGGGTTCGAGCCCGTGACGCCGATGGGGTTGAGCAGGTCTTCCAGGCCGTGTGGGACGGGCCAGAGGTTGAGAGCCATCTTCCCTGCTACGAGCGTGTGGGTGTAGTCAAACAGGTTGACGTTGCCCCAGGCGAGAGGACAGTGCTCCTGCAGGAAAATACCAGGAAGGTGATGCATATGAAAATGATTAGAGAGGCGACAGCTCGCGGCGATGAAACAGACAGGTGCAGGGCTGAAGCTGTTTATTTCCCCCGCCTGACATCAACTGACTTTGTTAACCGCTTTGATTTGAATAAAAATCAAACCAGGGTGTCTACGTATATGAGCAAGTTAAAGAAGACGTTGGGACTGTTGTGTGGAAATCTACTCGTGTCCTGCGCATCAGAAAATCAGACTGTAGTTGCTCATGATGGAAAAAGGCAAAGTGCTGATTGACTTCTTCATTAAAACATTACTAGTTTGTTTGGCAGCACTGCAGGCAAACAAACCAGTCGCTCTTTTGACAAGTTTCTGGCAAAGTAGCCGCTCAAACAGTGTTTTCTCTTAATTAGGACTTTAATGTAGTATTGCAAAGCTAACCTCCTTAGCGCCCTTCCTTCCTTTCACGGAGCAGATGGAGAGGCAGAGCCGGGCGGCACGGGGGACGTCTGGAATGTACATGTCGTAGTTCAGCCACTCGTTCCACCTGGAATAAACACGGAAGGAACCATTAACATAATCAATCACATCACCGAGCGACATCCCGGAGTACGGAGGGGCTGTTCTTCGTGGCGTACTACCTGGGGTTCGAGCAGGGCACGCGCTGGGTGTTGACGTTGTCGCACAACTGCTCTCCACCGTGGTATATCCCGGTCCTGACGTAGATCTGGAGCAGACACAAGAACAGCAACGTTTATTTCACTCGCTGCTTTTCTGACAGCGTGAAGCGAAGGACACCGTCCACCCCGCCTGGAAGCAGGGCCGCTTGACTTTTGGTGTTCTCAATTTTTTTGAGGGCACAAAGTCCAACTGGCAGGGGCAGCAAGGCCGTCAAATAAAACAATGACTTTAAGGTCAAGGATGATTTTATTTTTATTAGTTTTTTTAAGCACAGGGACACCGGAAATCATAGGTCAGAATATATAATGACATCATATTAAATATGAGTCAGTACCTCAAAATAATAAGAAACTTTCTCGAAGTCACTGAATAATAATGAGAATGCGTCTCATTATTTTGATTACTTAACTCCTTATTTTCAGAAAATAAGAAACTATTTTGAGATACTAAGTTATCACGTTAACATACTAACTCATTACTTAGTTGATCTGAGACACTCGGACATTATTTTGAAACACTAACTCATTATTCTGCGATACTAACTCATTTGGAGGAGTCATTATTTTGAGATACTAAGTCGTTAACTTAACATACTAACTCATTATTTAGTAATTTTGAGATATTAGGGCAGTATTTTGAGAAAATGAACAATTATTTTGAGATACTAACTTATTAATTTAACACACGAACTCATTATTTAGTTATTTTGAAGTGCTATCTCTTTATTTTGAGAAGGTTTTTCATTATAATGCAGTAATGGGTTTCCATAGAGACGAGAGAGAGCGGAGACAAACGTATACGGTGTAGATCTTGCTGTCTGTCACTGTTAATCGAGTCTACAGTCTGCAGTATAAACCACAGACATGTAGACTAACATCAGGCTTTACGATCAAATAAAGTTTAGATCAATGTCGACACTACAGTCCACATTCATACTAAGTTCTCAGCTGTTTTCCGGCCCTTCGTGCGAGGATAAAAATCGAATCCACCGCTGGTTGTGGGTGCAGCGTTTCACTTGATTTTACCCAGTCGAAATCTCAATGAAGGACACCGTCTGAAACCTGAATTGGCAGGAAAGATGCTGAAGAGAAAACGGCAAAATCAGCTCGAGCAGCATCAACTCCAATGTGGCCACGGGGAATATAATATTTTAAGAGGCACGAGGCCAAACTGAGGGGTCAATTAAATTCCTGCCCTTGTGTGCACCGTCTTGTAATAACCTCGAAGGTACTGGAGATTACAGTCAGAAAGGATTCTAGTCAAAGCAGAAACTCTTTAAAAAAATAAATAAATAAAGTAGCCGCAGCAGCACAGCTGATGTCCTGCATGTGTACCTTGTCAATGTCTCTGATGTTGACATTGACGTATGTGGCGCACAGTATCCTGATCCTCAGCGTCCCGTTGATGGTCCACAGAGACTTGGTGGCTGTTTCCCCATTCATGTAGGGCGTCGCTGTGGATATCCGCCTCGCATAAGACGGCATGGTGAAGTTGTCCATCGGCAGCTGGGAATACAGGCTGTCTTTTGACATTAGCATCAAGTTGGGCATCCGTCCCAGCATGATACAGCTGCGCACATACTGTCGAGGACAGACAAAATGACATTTTGTAGAAGCGGCGATTGTGACATTTGGAAGCCGTTCGCACAATTTCCAGGTTTGTCAACATGTAAATTATTGGATTTTACAATTACAACTCAGCCACATCTGAAACAGTCAGTGCTTTCTACTTATACATTACGATGTACACAGGCTGTTTTGGGATCAGCACATTTTCCCATAAATTTAATTTCATGTCATAAATGCCACGCACATTTGAGCTGGATGATAATTTGATGTGAAGTGGATCTCTTCCCCTCTAAGCACAACAGCATCAGATGCAGCTTGCCCGAGATTAAATTAGATTACCTTGTACTGACTCAGAGGGTATTTCTCCAGTAAGTACTCGTCACAGCCGCAGACTTTGAGGATGTACTTTCCCTGATACTCCTGCACACACATCTTTAACTGCTCCTGGGAGAGCAGCATGCTGCGCGTCTTCTTACGGATGGCTTCGGCGATCACCTGCTCAGGCACGTAGTCGTGGTTGATCTTCAGGGTGTACTTCTGCTTGTCATTGGTGGGTGACACAATAACCCATATTACCACGATGATTTGACCTGAGGGAAGGAGCATAAAAGAACAAACTGAAGAAATATCCTCGCATTTCTGTACACAGAGAAAGTTTAAACAGAAAAAAATGTGAACGTTTGCATGAAATGTTATTGATTCGCAGAATTTACACTCAACATTTGCTGCTCTTACCTTTATCTAGCTTGTTATAGATGTGCCTGGGAAGTTCTGCGGAGGATTCTACGTTGGGAGGATATACGTACAAGGCTCTGCTGTGGGGTCCGTTACTGTCTCTGAGGTCCACGGCCTCTTTGCAAACATTTAAAATG
The DNA here is from genome assembly GCA_027495735.1 of Lutjanus campechanus. Taxonomy (NCBI): domain Eukaryota; kingdom Metazoa; phylum Chordata; class Actinopteri; order Lutjaniformes; family Lutjanidae; genus Lutjanus; species Lutjanus campechanus. The sequence goes on along the minus strand of JAJHUR010120877.1, from coordinate 2,597 downwards.
TTCCTTCTGAAGTCCTGCACTTCTGGGTCTTTCACCAAATCAAACTCACATATAGGCATCCCAATAGCAAAACCTAAAAGGAAAAAGAAATGCTTCATGAAAATGTGTTGTTTTGTCTTTTAAAGGAATAATACGCGACAACTGTGCAACCACAAATTAGTGCTGCAGTCCAAATAGTGAATTAAAGCCATAGACTGTATTTAATAGGTTGCACCCTCCTCCCCAGACTCCAGGAAGCTCAGGCAGGATGCAGCAACACCGCATGAGCACAAGACAAGTGCAACACTGTAATTTAACAAGTTTTTTTTTAAAAGGGGACAGCTGAAGATATGACAGGAAAAGGGGCGATGACAAGCAGCAAATAGGCCCCAGGTGGGAGTGGAACTGGCGGCCGCTGCAGAGGACCAACAGCTTCAGTTACATGAGGTGCACGCTCCACCCCAACGGAGCTGCAGGGGCTTTCCGTAATTTAACAAGCGCTCTGAAAATACACACTCTCAAGGTGGAGTTCAGTAACTCCCTGCCAGACTCCACTAGCATATTACTCACAACAACTCTTAATAAACATATACTTCTAAAAGATTATTAATTATTTCTTATGACTAACAAAAAGACACTCAAAGGAAGGGGAGTGTTTTTGTTAGAAAAGCCAGAATTTCAACTTAGCACGTTTCCTTTGTTACAGTGAATATACTACAGATTTCTCCTGGATCCTCAAAATGTTGACTGAGATGTTTTTAAGGCTGCACAATAAGGTAAAAAAAAAAAAGATATCGTAATTAATTTGACAGACAATACAATACAATCCATGATGAGTTGGATTAAAGAAACACTATTAAAATCATGATGTTGTGTCATTTGTTGGGGTCTGTACCAAACAAACATGTTTTCTTACATGTGGAGGACACGATTTGTAGGCGAGCGCATCTCTGCAGCACTGCAGCACACACACATCACACATCTTTCCTTAATCAAAATAAAAATGCAGCTTCTGTGATTTGGATATTGCGCTTCGCCATACTGCGATTTTTGAGAATAGTTCAATTAAATGTGCAGCCCGAGATTTTTTTTTTTGCATTTTTCATGACATATGAAATGTGATCCTTTGCACAACACAGTGACAAGACAATATACGTGACCAGTCAAAGCCCACAGTATTATGTTAATCCTTCTCACTGACATTGCCAAGGCCAGCGGCTGTTACAGTACATTACCATAATGTACAGTCGGTTGTTTTGTAACTGCACAGTAATTTAAGAAGCGTACCTATCTCTCTGTTGAGAATTTTCTCTTCTCTGTTGCCTACTGGCTCAATGACCTTAAGGAAGGCCTGGAAGAGCCTCAGATCGCACAACCTCCTCGTCTCGTCGTAAAACTCCTCCCGCTCTGCCTCCTGGGTGACACTGACGAAGATGTAGGAGCTCTCCTCCTGCAGCAGATGGTAAAGAGGGTACTTCCTGGCCTCTTTGAAAAGCTCATGCTTGACAGTGATCAGCGTGGCCTCCCGGAGGCACTCCAACGTGAGAATCATGCCATTTGGCAGAAGGCAGTCAACTAGGATGCTGGGGGGCATCAAGTGCATCCCCCATAGTTCTCCTGAGGAGGGCCTGGGAGGCATGGTTGTGCCAGCAAATCGGCTCTTTTCAGAGCCTGGTAATTATCAGATGAGCGATGTCAACCAACTGTGAGAAAGAAGGAAACAGGATTATATAAGAACCACTGACCTGTGCACAATAATGCAAAATGCTTGTGGTAAAAATTTGACTTATATGATGGTAGAGCTGCATAGTGACAGTAAAGCTGCAACTAACTATTATGTTCATGTTGATTAAGCTGACAATTATTTTTCTAGATTAAACAATTTGTCCACACAATGTCAGAAAATGTTGAAAAATGTTGATCAGTGTCTCCCAAAGCCCAAGACGTCGCCCTCAAATGTCTTGTTTTGTCCACAACTCAAAGACGTTCGGTTTACTGTCATAGAGGACAGAAGAAACCAGAAAATATTCACATTTAAGAAGGTGGAAGCAGAAAATTTTCTTTAATAATGACTCATATCAGTTAATCGAGTATCAAAATGTTTGATGACTAATTTAATAGTTCACAACTAATCGATTAATTGTTGCAGCTCTAAGTGACAGCATATAAAAATGCTTAATAAACACTCCTGGGCGTAACCCAATTTAACATGGCTTGCCATAAATGTCATAAAAACTTCAGTATTTACTTAGCACACTAATACCTACAAGACCACTGTACTATATATTGCTTTAGTGTTTTAAGCTAGGGCTGCATGAATTGGTAAAAAAAAAAGTCATATTGCAATTATTCTGACTGCGATATGGGGCAGGATTAGTGTAAATGATCAGTTTTGCGTTACAATTTTCATGTTCACTGAAAAAAAAACAATTTAAATGGTGATGATGTGATATTTGTACCAAACAAACATGTTTCCTTTTATCTGGAGAACAAGATTTTTGGGCCAGATCGTCTATGCAGCACTGCAATACCTCATAATGATGCTGTTTTCTCATACATTTGTCCTCTTACAAAAAATTGCGATCTGGATGCTGCGATTTTATTGCAATTGCGATTAA
>JAJHUR010120871.1:0-11255 GCA_027495735.1 Lutjanus campechanus | reverse complement strand
AAGTCGGTTTTATGCTTTTGTTTGTCAGCTGTCTGAAAGTGAACTTGGACCTGCCTCTTTAGACTCATCCAGCACTGTTTATATAAAGAAGAATTGGACAAGTCACACAAGTCATCCATGTGCCACTCTGAGGCTGTGGCATTCCACATCCATTCAGCTGTGACCTACAAGTGGGAACACGAGTGGGACGCAGGAATTTCCGACTGCCTGCGGGTCTTTGGGTACTGGAGTACCGGAGCACTGAGGAGGAGGAGGGTGAGGAGAGCATGTGAAGGCAGAAGTAAGGCCTGAAGAAGAAAAGCACTTAGCAGACACCCATTGCCACTCAAACCCTTTGCTAAAGATAACTGAGAAGCTCATTCCTCCTGCCTGTGCTGCAGAGGTGACAGAGCTACATAAGAGGCAGTTTAACACGAGTATGAAGGCAACATAGTTAACAAACAGTAGTTACACCTGTATACATAGTAGAGCTGCAACGATTAGTCAATTGGTTGTCAATTTTAAAATTAACTGCCAACTATTTTGATAATCGAGTCATCATTTTGAGTCATCTTTTAAAGAAAGAATGAAAAGCTGAGACAACTCACAATTTTTGAGTTTTGAGCTCAAATCAAACTCTAAAGCTTTGAAATAAGATAAATTTAAAAAAAAAAAAAACCTTATCTTTAGTTGAGATAATTTACTTTTCTTCATTAGATTACAACTAACCGACTAATCAAGAAAATGACTGACACGTTCATAGATAATGAAAATAATTGTTAGTTGCAGCCCTAATCCAAGGTCACAGTAATGTTCCAAGTGAAATTTTAAAAAATCTGGACTCTGCATAAAGAGAAATTAAAGCTTTAATTTTGTAGGCATTGATTCAAAAAATTCATAATTCCACTTAGAAAAATAATTTAAAACTAATAAATAAACCATAAAACCTGACTTTCATTACTCAAGCCTTTAAAAAATAAATCTCACCAAAATATATGTATATCACCAAAAGATTCTGTAAACAAGACAAGTAAGGTAATATTTTATAACAATTAGAAAATATGTTGTTTTTTTGACATCTTTGCTTTTACAGAATATGACAGTCAATAGCAGGGAGGCAGAGAGGAAACAAAGGTACACAGGTTCAAAATGATGCAAATGAATGAGGTGATGGGCAAAGGGACAGTGAATCTATTAGTATTTTTGGGTGGACTTTCCCTTTAAGCCAGAAGCCCCGTTCAAGCTTTAATATGTCCCACATCTTTCATACATTTTTGGGTATTATTCAACTTTCAAACTCAACGATGCAATTGTGTATTAAGCCTTTTGGCATCCAGCGTTCACACCACCATTTCTTCAGAAACTGCTTTCTCTTCTCACTTACTCCTCTGTCCACATTGAATGCAGTAATACCTGTACCTAATACCTGTAATACCAAAGTCAACGATCGGAAGAAGTCAAACAGTGATGGTTGCATCAGTGAAGGACAACATGAAACGGTTTCTCCAGAAGCCAGTAAAGCCAGTAAATTAAACAGCTCGCGGCTGTTTGGCAGAAAACCAGTGTTGAAGGTGAGTAACATGACATTGTTGGTTTAGTTAATGTTTCAGAACAGCGTATTGTTTTTGGCAGCACTTAAAAAGAGACAGCATTAAAAAGAGTGTGAGCACATTCCCCATTGTTTCAACATCCTTTTTCCTTTGGTGCAGATTTTCACATCAGTTACTTTTAAAAAAAAAAAAAACTTTATTTGGGATATTACAAAATAAAAGTCCAGTTGTTTACGGTAAACTGGCTTCAAATTAATGTTCACTTAATCTTTACACATTACAGGTTATATTGCACACAGTGTCCTTCCTGTCCACTTAAGTAACTCTTAAGTGATTAAGTGATTTGATTTATAACAATAAATCATGATTTATTTATATGATTTTATTTATAACAATAAATCATGCAGAGATTTTCAGAATAAAATGCACACCAGAGGTACAAATGAGTATGAAATTCACTGGAGAGGTGTGTCCAGACAGTTAATTATTTAATTTATTAAAGGAGTTAATAAGGAGGTGGAGCTACAGGGAATTATGAGAAAAAATTCAAAATATATTAAGATATCTTTAATCTGGATATTAATGAATAATCATTCATCTATTTATTTATTTAGTCTATGAGTTATCTGTAGTTATAACATAGTTATGTTAAGTTGAAAAATAAGTTGGATATAGTAACCCAGTATATGTTCATTTCTGTATGACCTGCAATCTTATTTTAATCAAGAAGGGAATTTAATAACTGTATAAGACTTAAATATAACTTAATAGTTTAAAAGAACCAACAACTTGTGCCATGAGGGGGAGGATGCAAGGTGGAGTGTGAGTGTGCAAAGTACACAAACTAACCTCCATCTGCACAGGAAGTGCAGATGGAGAGAATGTTTTATTTTCCTTTTAATTTCTTTTTTCGTTTGAATAAGTTGTGATTAAATTCCGTTTAAATGCACTGACTCATACGTGACACACCAATGTTCTTATTTTGACTTCTATCCAGAGTATACAGGTATATCTACCACTGATATGATGTTCTTATTTATTTACTTTTGTTGATTTTACTTTACTTTTGGTATTACCTAACCAAACAGATGAGTTTCTGTTATGGCAGTTTCATATGAATTGTTACCTCCAAAACAGACAGAAAAGGAAAAAACAATAAAAACTTGGTCTCTCTCACACACACACACACACAAAATCATTTATTAATAATTGATTAAACCAATTAAAAATGTATTAACCAACAATGTATTGTCTACCATTTCTGCAGAGCTCATAGGTTTTCTCACCATTTGTTTTTTCTGCCTTGTTAGTCTGGAAATGAGTCACTGCATCCATGTGATATTGTTTTGTTTGGCTGCATAATTTGAGTTGTTTAAATAAAAAAATATATGTATGTATTTTTTTAAATTAATTATGAATGATTCATCAATTATTGTTAACATGTTTGACTATCAGTTATGGAAAATGCACAAAATTTGCTACTATAGTCTGTAACATCTGATGCATTTTCTTATTCAATTCAGTGTAATTCACTGCAGACAACAATGCTTCTCATTCTTGTTCGTACACGCTGACGCTGTGAAATCAGGAACAAGTTGAAAGCAAATATTCACCCTCATCTTCCTCCAACCTGCATTTATTATTCTGGCCACTTGGGGGCGGTGCAAAAAGCTGTAAACAAAACATTGACATACAGAAGGTGTAAATCAGCTTGTAAAGCTGTTCTGCCTGTTCACACATTCAGCAGTCATCTGGACTTTGCTGTTTCTGGCCGCCTGATGAATCAAAGACCAATATTTGTTCTGCTTTTGTACTTGTGCTCCTGTGGGAAATCTTTTTAGCTGCTGAATGCTCCACTGTGTTAAGCAGCTAGTCGCTAACTTTGTTTCTGCTGTTTGGTGAAAGTCAGGAAGGGTACAGAGGTGTTTTCCACTGGAAACAGGGATGAGGAGAGCAGTGAGACTGAACCAAAATACATGTACGGGCCATGAAACCAAAATAATACTTGTTTATACCTCCCTCCTCTTATTTAATGTGGACTTTTTAGAAATTGTATTTGTATATTATATTATTTATTATGTTTTTACTTTGTTTTTTAGTATCATAACATATTTCTTAGTTGTTTTTTTAGTTTTATTATCAGTACTATTATTATTATTTTATTATTATTGTTATTACTGTTTAATTATTTGATTATTACTGTAACTATCATGACAACAAAACTGAAAAAAATATACAGATTAGAACAGTTTTAACTAAAAATAAACCAAAAGTCAAAACTTTTGGTATTTAGCCAGATTTGAAAAAAATTAAATAAAAGTAGGAAATTAAAGAGAACAAATGAGACAAACATAGACCAAAACCAAACACAATAGAACACAAGAGTGGAAAAAAAACCTCAAGATTTATTTGTAAAGCACTTTCAACAAAATGCCCTGTAAACAAATTAGAAGGACTAATAACAATAAACAATAAAGTTGTCTAAAAATAAATAAATAAACTTTCTACAGTCCTATTCAGGTTAGTCTCCCATCGGCTGTGTGCGATGGCTGGAGTGTTAGAAAGGTTCTACCTCTAAAACATTAACACATTAACCCCTGCATCCACCGGCGCCATCTCCACGGCAACAACTCTGCCGCCCTCAAACAGCGCTCGCACTGTCTCAACGGAAACGACGCTGCCACAGAGACGCGTGCTTTTGGTCCGTTGCCGGGAGGAGGGTCGACGTTAATAATGATACAGCACTAACTGTCTGTTGCTGTGTGGACAAGTAAAAAAACAGAACATGAGGATGAGAAATAAAAACTAGCAGTTCATACTGTGATGTGAAAATGTGCTCCACCTGTACTTCAACCAGCCCCTCCCCCCATTAAAAAAACACACACAAAAATAAATCTCCGCTTTCCCATTTCCTATCTAGCATCTCTCTCCACAGACCGTCTACCTGATACCTCCACCCACATTAACAACCCCCAAACACACACACACACAAAAAAATAAATGACAGAAAACTTAAAAGTGTTGAACAGTGAAACGTTTACATGTAAATGTCACAAGTGTCTGTTAGTCCGCAACTGTCTGTGTCCAAGAAAATCACACTGAGACTGACTCCAGTGTGGAAACCCTCCACACACACACACACACACACACACACACACACACCTACAGTTATTTCAGCATACAGTTTGAAGCTTCAGCTCTTTAACGCTCTGTACGGCTCAGTACGCTGAGATATTGACCCCCCAGAGACAATGAGATCGTTGACCCAAAAAATAACGAACAGCAGGAAAACAGCACATACTCTGAAGTTTGACCCACTTCTCACCGATAGTCAAAATACGATTTCCGTTTGCGGTGTAGTATGTGCACCTCTTGTCATGATGGTTTATTTAAAAAGCAATTAAACTTCAATACCCAGAAATCCTGTGAGGTGACATCAGTAGACTTTTACCACCATGACCAGTCAGTAATTAATGCTTTAGATATTAATATGTAACTCCTCTCTCTGAGGGATTTTGTCAGCAAGACAAAGGAGACAATATTAAAGGGATAGTTCAGATTATTTGGAGCGGGGTTATATGAGGTACTTAACCATAGTTAGTGCCCCAAGTTTGGTGCAGCAGAGAGGAGCACTGGTGTAGGAAGTTAAGCAATGTACTGCTATACTTGTAATATGGAAAACTGATGACCAGACTCCACTGGTGAAATCAGTCATTTTACCTCACAGAACATGGGAGTTGCTGGTCTACCACTGCCTGGATTGGTTACTTTGTTTGTGTTTTGTGTGGCTTCTGTGAATCTGAACTGACCTCTTAAAACACCAGTAGCACAAACAAGCTAACAGATCGAGGCAGCGGTTGACCAGCAAGTCCCGTGTTCTGCAGGGTAAAATTACAGATTTCACCAATGGGGTTTGGTTGGTTTGCAGAGATTGTGATATTTGGCCTATATAAAGTTCCCCACTGGAAAAGGCTGTGTCATGACAGCGAACCGTTTTTAAATGGCTAAAACAGCTTTTGTTGCTGACTCTGTCCACAGCAGTGCGTTGCTTAGCTTCCATGCTGGTGCCGCTCTCTGCTTCCTCATACAAAACCCACACTAAATAATCCTAACTATACCTTTAAGTAAGCTACATTTGCATGCGTATAACTGAACTGATTCATAACATGATATGGGTCACGTTTGTCTGATTAGTGTAAAAATGAGAAAACAGAACACATCTCTCGCACACCAAGATCTCCATTCATCTTCACTCACACCCTACAGCAGCACAGACGGCTTTAAAACCACACTGGGTCACACAAACAACAGAGGGCGGCGCCAAAACTCAACAGACAACCGACACTGAGCGGTCACGGGCATCAAAGCAACGACCGACAACAACACCAGACTTTGAGCTAAAAGTGCTCAGAGCAGCTCAGAGTTGTAATAACTGCAGGACCAAAAGGCTTCCAAGTTCTATTTGAAAGATAAGTCAGTTCCAGGAGATTAAACGTGGATGCTTGCAGGATTTGTTTTTTTTAAAAAAAAAGCAGGTTGCAGCAGGTTTTAGACTTGAGAGAGATCTGTTTACAGCTCCTCAGACACCAGCGACAGCCAACAAGTCCACCTTCATTTGCCACATAAGGCACAACTCGCTAAACACAACAGATGAGGGAGGATATTTACATGAACTTATTCACACAAAAAAAAACAGTAAAATAAAAACAATTCATTGAAATGCATCATCGTAAACAAAAAACAAAACAACAAAACGTCAAACAGCCTACAAAGTGTTAGTTTAGTGACTAAAAATGGTCCATACACAAATGACAACCCAAAAATGTCAGAAACAAAAGAAACAAAAGCAAACAGCTAAGACACAGTAACGCCTGCATGTTTCTGCCTTCATCAGTTCCTTATCAGCACCCAGCAGACAGGGTGTGCATGTGTGTGTGTGAGTGTGTGTGTGTGTGTGTGTGTGTGTGAGAGAGAGAGTGGGGTAAGTGGGATCAACAGAGGTCAGGCTTCATCAGCTGTGATGTCAGAGCCCAGAGGTCACTGTTGGTGCAGCCCGTTGGCCACAAGCTTTTAGCACTGCTGAGGCACCACCTCCATCATCTTCTGACAAAAGGCTGTGGTCGAGACTGTAACACAAACACACACACACGAGTGAAGATTACCCACAAGCGGAAAAGCATCACAAGCTAAAATGTGAGAGGAGACAGGTGTTGTACTCACAGATGCCATTCTGCAGCCACTTGGGTTTGTCCTTCCACCACACGCCGCATAAGTAGACGGGGATTCCGGTGGCGATGATGCCGAAGCCGATGCCGCACTCCTTTGGAGTCTTCCAGAAAGAGACGATGATGAGGAAGAGGCAGGCCAGCACGAAACTCACCGGCAGCAGGATGTTCACCTGCAGGGAGAAGGGTGGAAGAATTCACGATCATCAGTTCCGCAGCTCCCATCTTGAAAAGGAGCAGTTCCATATTTTGGGAAATAAGCTCAGTCGCTTACAGTAACTTTCTGGCACATAAGTTTCATCTTTATCTCAGAAAACAAAAGGTTCCAGCCTCCTTAAAGAAAAAACAACATTGGGCTTCATGCTAGAATCTTATTTTAAATTTCTCTTACTTTTTACTTAAAATTTCATAATTAACACCCCAATAATACCATATAAGGTTACACTTCCTGCCCCATATATCAGAAAGTGCTCATTCATGAAAATGGCATCAAAGAGTAAAAACAAAAACTTTTTCCTGCTCCGTCTCTCTTTTGGCTAAGGCGCCCATGGCCTGAAAAATGCTGAAGACCTCAGGTCATAAGGCCATGAATTAAGACTAAACTCCCCTTAACTCCAATGAAGATGAATCTTAATGCAACGGCAAACAACAGTTTGCAAAGGCCCTTTCCTGTGTCACCATGACAACACCCCTGTGCACAAAACAAGGTCCGTACAGACTGGTGTGGAAGAACTTGACCTCGATCCATCTTTTTGGATGAACTGGAATGCGCCGACTTGGAGCCAGAACTTATCGCCCAACATGAGTGTTGGACCTCGCTGACGCTCTTGCGGATGAATGGGCACAAATCCCCGCAGCCACGTCCAAAATCTGGTGGGAAGACCTCTCGGAAAGGAGAGGAGGGGGTTGTTCTAGCGGCAGATGAACGGCCCTAATAATCATGAACGGTATAGTGAGGTGCCTGAATGTGAAGCGAACATGAGCTGAAGATGTCATGACTCAGACTGCCGATTTAAAGCGTGTACAAGATGAACTTGTTCGTCTAATTGTGTGATTCTCTGGCAGCTCTGCTTCAATCTGTTGAACAGAAGGAATGTGACGGACAAAGGAAGGAGAAAGAGTGGGTGAGTGAAAGACAGAGATGGAGGTCAGCGGAGAGACAGTGCCACCACTGTCCCACCACGCACGCAGACACACAGAGTGCCGGGCCAACAGATCTATCTACCTCTTTCACTTCACTGCCCCAAAAGACTCCGTCTCTGCCCAACACAGCGTGCCAGTGGGCGGATGAGTAGAGTCAGGGCGGCCATCGGGCTGTAATAAGGGTTACACACAGACACACACAACATCACACGTGAAAGCTCAGACGCTCACGCGCAAACAAAGTGCAGCCGTGGCACAATGGTCTTCTTTGTGTTGGGATGTCCTGCAGCTACTGGTCTATCAGGAGGCTGAGCGCTCTTCCTTTTCTATTAACACACACACAAACACACACACTCCTACCCAGCAGGCCTCGACACCAGCTGACAAGGATCCAGCTTCTATTCTGTCCGTTAATCTGCCATCAGTCTCTATTCATCTGAGCTCTGCTCAATGGACCTTTGTTGGTCACATAAAACAAAGAAGAAACATTTCCTTCTGCCAAAGCTAACTCGAGTGGGAGTCGACGCTGACAAAGACCAAGTGAGACTTTCATGTCCGCTTGTCTCCCACTGTCTCATCACCAGAAAGTGAAGGGGGGGGGGGGCAAACAAACAAAAAACAAAAACAAAAAACGAGTCTCATCCATGTGCCAGTCGTGCCTTTGTCTTATGTTCTGACTGTCTGTCTGCATCAAGTCTGGCTCACCTTGATCGGTCGCTCCAGCTCTGGCTTCTTATAACGGAGCCACATCATCCCCACGATCGCCATGGCGATGCAGAGCCAGTTGAAGAAGCTGAAGAAGTTTATGACGGAGAAAATGTCGTTGGAGAAGGCGTACAGCAGCGTCATCAAGCACTGGAGAGGGTGAGAGACAGGGAACAATGTTTTCTTTTTATTTTCATATTTCATATAATGTGTGTTTTGATTGGCATTGAGAGAACTCTGAGCAACTTTAAAAAATAAGATAGTCGCTCACTACGACTATGCTGTGAAATGAAAAAATGTAACATTCAGCCCTGTCAGATCTTCCATCTGACGGACATTTCATAAAAAATTTAATCATGAGGAAATTGGCCTGTTACAAGGTTTAATAGCCAAGAGTTTGATCTTTTAAAATTAATTTTCCAGGATAATTGAAGAGTAAAAATCAAAACCTCCTCAAAATACACTTTTGTTGAAGTTCTCAGGAATGAGTGATTTATTTGATTTGCTTAGAGGGACGCTTTTGATTTTTTTGAAATTGGGTTGTATGAGGTGCTTATCCGTGTATTTATTTTTTTTTACAGTGGATGAGAAGCAGCAGGAGTACCAGGAAGCTAAGTGAGTACTGCTGTGGCCAGGGTCAGCTCCAAAATGTATTTTAGCCACCTAAAATACAAAAAAATCAATACCAATTTAAAAGTGGGGTACGCTATTCTGGACAGTGATTGTTTGTATTTGAACTCGACAATCAAACAAATCCTCCTTCAGTGCTCCCTCAGAGGATTCACTGTCCCCGTCGCTCCTGCTCTCCGTCCCCTTTGTCCGGTGCATCAGCACAAACGCGACCTGTCACTGATCGGCTGGAATAGTGTCGCGTGGCTTGCTGTGAGCCACTTGTTGTTTACCATTTAGAGAGCCAGGGCTGTGTTGAAACATCAGATTGGTTTTTTTTATCAGCCTACACAGAACGAGAAGCTAGAGGACTGCGAGAAGGGATTCGCAGAATTCGATTTTAAAAAAGTGTATTGGATTAGGATAGCACACACCTTTAAGTGTACACTATATTTGGAACACATGTATTCATGTATTTTCTCTGTTTTACCTTGCTGTCAGACAGTCAGAAATACTCCATTACTTCACCTCATAGAACACAGGAGTTGCTGGTCTGGTTATGCGCGAGAGAGACAGCGTCGATGGATGCACACTGCTTACCTTCTGTGTTAATTGTCATATCTCATAGTTTTCCAAACTGGGGGTGTGCCGACCGCCATCTATTGTACACCAACCTCATACAACCCCACTTCAAATAATCCGTACAGTGAGTTAGAAAATAAGAGGACATACAGTGAATATAAGGGAGGGCAGCGGGGTCAGCAGGGTGGGGTGGATCATTGACAGCAGACTGGGCAGGTGACCCTCCCGGGAACCCACAAAGAATAACCTGGGAGGGAAGGAGAGATGTGGATACTGAGTATGAGCCGATGAGTGATTCCATTTAATGCATGTTGTGCCCATGATGACAAGATTCTAGATGTTTATGCAGGCATTTTTGAGCTTTTAGTGTTTCCCTGTGTGTGTGTGTGTGTGTGTGTGTGTGTTACCTGGATGATGTGAAGAGAGAACCGTTGACTGATCCAAAGCAGGACAGACCGACAAACACCGGGATTATCCACGCCATCGGACCCAAGTGGCTGTTACCAAAATCCTGCAGGACGAAGACACAAACAGCACACAAGTGATAATAAGTCAAGTGAAGTAGCACAAAGTAACAGAGTGAAACTTAGCGATGCCTCGCACGGCTGGATGGTGAACTATTGCAGCTGGCAAGCTAACGCTAGTATTGATGGGGATTATGGCTCTTTGAAAGGAGTTGGATCTTATAGCTGCATTCCTTTTCAAGACCCGTTCAAATGATCGAACAAAAAGAACATGTCCATGAATTTCACTTGAGTGGGCTTGGTTTAGCAGCTCTGAATTAGCAGACCTATTGTCGATCATCTGCTCTATAAACTTTACTCAAGGTGATGCCCTATCACTCTGCTTTGATACTGAATATGCTACTTTGAATTCACACTCTGCATGAAATGTTGCCCTACCTTGAATGGAGTTAATGCCACACTTTATATATCATTATACTTAGACTTAAACAAAATTGCAGATCACCAAGCACAAAGAAAATTCTCCTCTGGGAACAAGAGCTAAGCAGCAGGGATGAAAATAAATAAATAAATAGCTGAATTAGAGAGAGAATAAACAAACAAACAAGAAAATAGGAAAAAGTTGAATGGGGAAAATAACAGCTAGAACTGTACTTGGAAAAAAACGCAAAAAAGGGAAAAAAAAAAAGACCAGAATAAAGACAGCATGGTAATTTAAAAAAAAGTTAAAATGGCCCAATGTAAATGCACAAATAGCCAAAACAACACAGGCCTCACACTTTATTTATATTGTGTATTGGCGCAGTTTAATAAAAAGTATAATGAATTTTTGTGCGAAACAGATTTAGTGCAAATTATAGATACATAATTATCTGATTAACATTTTACACGGAAATTTTTTAAGATTTGGCTAAAAGGCCCATATTACAGCCCTTCTGATCATCAGGCCCCCTGCCTGCTTTTAACCTGACACATGATTGGTCACACCACACACACAC
>JAJHUR010120869.1:0-18006 GCA_027495735.1 Lutjanus campechanus | reverse complement strand
TTTTTTTTGTTTTTTTTTCTGCTTCCCCTCAGAAGTGAAACACTAATCCACACAATCAGCCCCCCACCTCACCCCCCTTCCTATGTGTTTTCCCCCTCCAGTCGGGCTCTCACGCGGCAGTGGCATGGGGAAACCTGTGGGCGGAGACTGTGACCTATTTTTGGCCAATAGGAGCCCGGGAGAGGCAGCGAGTGACCTAGTTTCGGCCAATCACGACGCGGCAGAGTCGCCGGTAGGCAACAGTCGGCGCGTGCCGGAGCCATGTGCTTCTTTGGTGTTGAGAGCGCGAGAGGCAGACAGGGACACAGAGCTGGAGAAAAACAGACGAGTTATCCCTTTCCTGACCGTTTTTATGGGATTAAAGGCAGTTTGAACAGCTTTAAATGTGATTATTTCAAAACTTTATTGTACACAGTTGATGTATAAGTAAATACTAATCGATTTTTATCGAAATTAAAAAATGTAAATATCGTTTTCAGCTGCTTTTATGCTGCTGACAAATCCCAACATGGCGGCTGTATCTTAACCTGTGCAAAGACTGAAGTGCTTTTTTTTAAGGAAGAGATAGCGTGACTGTCTCTCCGCTCACGTGAGCACCTGATGTCTGTATTGGCTTAAAACTGTTTGTCAGACTCTTCACGTTGTGGGTAAAATATTCACATTTCCCCACATTTCTCAGATAAGTCAGCGGGGTGGGAGGGACGTCAACAACACAGTAAACATCCTGACGTCTCAGGTCCGTACATCTCATTTTATATTTACTCTCAGCCAGTGGTCACCGCTGTTGTTTGGCCTCGCCGTTTAAATGACAGCGTGAGAGAAGAGGAGAGGGGCGGGGTGCGTTCGCGGTCCATCCAGGAAGGAGCTCAGATCGTATGGGCGTGGCTTATCGCGCAACAGTCCCAGCTGCGATCAGCCATTGGATAAAACTCCTGGGAGGTGTTGTATCATTATGCAAATATGTGTTGCGTTTAAGGTCTAGGAGGAAAAATAAATGGGAAGAGCAATATATGAATAATACCACTGATTTGCTTTCCTGCTTCCATTTCAGATTGATGCATTCATGGAAGCAAAATATTGATCAAGTAGGCTAAAAAAAATATGTTGAGCAGAAAATTAAACTAATTTAAATAATATTAAATACTTATACAAGTTGGATGTGATTCCTTTATTTATTACAGATCAGAATCAGGATATTACACAGTCATTATCTCCTTGAATGAGAATATCTTCCATGGCCTCTCACTGTATTTTAACATAGCTAAGGTTCACAGTGTAACACTGAATTCTGGTACCAAAAAGAAACATTCTTAAAGCAGTCAGCAAGGGGGAAAGTATTAAACACTAAAACACAGACAAAAACTGATTGATTACACATTGGTGCTTTATTCTAATTAGGCTTGCAGCTAACGCTTGTTTTCATTAATGTTTAATAGGCTGATTTATTTCTTGATTTTGTCTATAAAATGTGAGAAAAAATTGATAAATGCCCATTATCACATAATATCCAACAAGATGATGTAATCACTTGTCTTGTTTTGTTCAACCAACCACCCAAAACCCAGAGATTTGTTTTGTACAATAAATAAAAGCATCAAATTCTCTTATTTGAGAACCAGCACGGAAGCAGCAAAGACTCAACATTTTTGCTTTAAAAATGGTTAATTGTTGGTACTCTAATATTTTGATCAGTTTTATGGATCAGCATTTTAAACTATTAGGTTAAAGAAAAGGTTTTAATGAATTCTTTTTTTCCCTGTGACTATTTTTTATTATTTTTTTTAATCTTTAGGGGCATATTTAAACTGATAAACTTTATGTCTTTACGAATATGCTCATTGTGAATTTGATCCCTGCAACACGTACCAAAAAAGTTGGGGCCGGAGCATATTTACCACTGTGATGCATCGCTTTTTCATTTAACAAGTCAGTGTTTGGGAACTGAGGACACTAATTATTGAAGTTTTGACAGTGCAGTTCTTTCTCATTCTAACTTGATATGTGACTTCAGTTGCTCAACAGTCTCTATTTTCGTTTTTTGTGCTTCATAATGCACCACAGATTTTTAATAGGAGACAGGCTTATACTGCAGACAGGTCAGTCTGGTAGCCTACCTGAACTCTTGAACCATGCTGTTGGAACACGTACACAATGTGTCTTGGCATTGTCTCACTGAAATAAGCAGGGACGTCTCTGAGAAAGACGTCTGGATGGCAGCATATGTCGCCCCAAATGTATAAGCACCAAAATACTATGATCAAATTTAATTTGGTGATATTTTTCACGAGGAAGCTCATATTTACCAGCTTTCCCATGGCCCCTGAACGCAGTACGGTTGATGCAAGGTAAAGGGGCGTCCGTGGGGGGCGTGGCCTGTGTATGCAAACGATCCACGCCCCCAAGCGCCTTTCCCCGTGAGCGGTGACGTCACACGAACGGCCCGTGTTGGTTCCAGCTGACTGGCAGAGAGAGAGAGAGAGAGAGAGAGAGTCAGAAAGAACGACGAAAATAGAGAGAAGTGTGTGTGTGTGTGCGTGTGTGTGTGTGAGAAAGAGAGAGAGAGAGAGAGAGAGAGAGAAAGGGAGGGAGAGAGGGAGGAAAATAAGAGCCATCAGTCCCATCTATCTGAATCTCACACTACTGGATATTATTATTTTTTCTCTTCTCTTTATTTCCTTCATCTTTATATTTTTCGCTCATTTTTAACCACAAGTTTGGTTTATTTTGTTGTGTTATCTTGGAGACTTCACGCCTTGACTCGACTCTATTCTACTGTTTCTAATCCTCTTTCTACACTCATTGCATGGGACGACACGCATCCGCGTTTATTTTTATTTTTTGCCCCCTCTGGACTAAGAATTCACCGATCGATCAACCAACCAACGGACCCGCGGAGCGTTTTATCTCCACAAACTCAAAGGGGACTTGGCTGGATTCAATTAGTCTTCCTGTGTGCGGTGTTTATTAGTGCGGAGCTGAGTTTGTCTGAAGAGAAACAGGCTGACAGCAACTCCTGAAGGCTCAGCCGGTCTGAGAGGATGAATTAGACTCGGTCAACATGGTGCCATTTTGGAGATAAGTCTCCCCTTTTTGACTTTACACATTTTTCTTCATGGGACGGGCGGAAAAGCGGGACATCAGGTGGAGATATTGAGCGCACGCACACACCTGTCCGCGCACCTTTTGACGGCGCGCCTGTCAATTAGTGCCACTAATTGGATTATTTTGATCTTGAACTCTCACAGTCTGCAGGTTTCCCACCGCCTCCCCCTCGTGCCTCCCCTCCTCACCTCCCCCCACCTCCTCCTCCTCCTTCTTTAGAAGTTATGTCAAGGCCTCTCACTCAGCTCTTGCCGCCCGATCTCCCAGCCGGGGCCACCAGCCCCCAGTTTGGGGCCAGCAACCCGGCTGGAAGTGGCCCCCAAGGTGGACACCTGACCTCCATGACCAACCTGAAGTCACTGCTCCAGCTGCCAATCAAGGCCGACCAGCGAGGCCCCAAGGACTGCTGCGAGATGAAAGGTGAGTGTGTGCACGTGTGCATGATGTGTGTGCATGTGTGTGAGCACACGTTGGAGTGAGAGAGAGAGAGAGAGAGAGAGAGCGAGAGAGAGAGAGAGAGAAGGATGTTGTCCTATAGTCAAGAAACTTCTTAAAGGGCCAGTAAGGAAAATACTTCAGCCAACAAGTCACTGCAGGAGTATCATTGAGAAATTCACATGTAATGTGCAATAAGTGCATTAAAATGTTTAGTGCAGGGTAATGCATATATTAGGAGTTTGTGTGATACAATATGGTGAATTTTATTCTAGAAAAAAAAAAACATCCACATTACTTGTAGCTCCCAACTGATTCTGAAATTGCCAACTCTAATATTAGAGAGTAAGAAAATTCTGCCATATTTCATCAATATCCAGAAATGTTGCCAACTTCTGGCTCATCTGAGGTGGACGGATGCAAAGTGGAAAAGTGTGCTGTGGTCTGACGAGTTCAATTTCTGATTATTTTTGAAAATCATGGATGCTGTGTCCTCCGGGCTAAAGAGGAAAAGGATTGTCCAGATTGTTACCGGGGCAAAATTCAAAAGTCAGAGCGTGTGATGGTATGAGGTTGTGTTAGTGCCCATGGCATCATGGGTAACTGTCACATGTGTGAAGGCCCCATTAATGCTGAAAGGTACATATAGGTTTTGGAGCGACATATACTGCCATCCAGATGATGTTTTTCCAGAGACGTCCCTGCTCATTTCAGCGGAAGAATCCTAAAACTGTTGAAGTATCGGACTGTGAAGATGCGTAATCAGAACGACTACTTTCTCCTGCCAAATGCCAATATTAGCCATTGTAGCTACGATGCCGGTGTGTTTTTGTACCAGGATGTAGTCACATGAGCAACAGGTCTTACTCGTTGTTTCACTTCCTGGCTGATAAAAGGACCAGGAGTCTCTAATAAAACACTTCAGATGAGATAATGTTTCAAGGACTGGCGACGTTGGTCTTGATGACATATAATGTGCGAGATTAGAGATGTCCACGCAAAACTAAACTAAACTATGCCAAACCTACCTGATCTCGTGAAATGGTCTTTTAAATTGACGAACATAATATGTGTAAGTCATGGCACACTTCAAATGGGAGCTAAAAGTTATTTGTCTCTCGCCGTTGACCACCATCCATGTTTCTTTCTGAAGTAAGGTCCCATGGGGCACACCAGAAAGGTTGTGGTTTCCCCTCTGTTATCCAGCTTATACCATGGTCACCCGCCAAAGAAATCAAACATATGACTATTAATTTATATTTTCATGCATTTAGCAGTCAAAATCATACGTTTTTTTACAAGCCATAACCTTGTTTACCGCCTTCGTTTGACTAATACCTGGACCAGTCATTACCACCATTCAACGTTCAATGTTCAGTGTAAATGTGGTTCAGTACTCCCGTAAATAGGATGAACCTTGGATACGACTTGGCAGTGGGAGATATTCTAGTCCGTTCAGCTCAGAAACCTTTGATTAGCTGTGAGCCAGAAAGCTAACGTTACGCTAGCATGATTCAGAGTCAGAAACAATATGTACAGCTGACAAAAAGTATGTTTAACAACAAGACTAGCTAGCCGTCCATGACATTGTCCCCAAATCAGTCTTAAGATTTTTACGAATGATATGCCACGTGTACTGTTGTCCGCAATACAAAGTGTGGAAAAGGATATGCGAGACCAGCTGCAGCCGGAGAGTTGAATTTTGAATGTGGTGTGAGATGATGCTTATGTGATACAAAGTATCAGTATGTTGAGACCAGCGGTGTTGCAGCTTGTGTGTCACAGTCGCCCTCCTGTGGTGATCAGAGGATGAGGCACTTAATGCTTCCGGTGTTGCAATATATTTTATGCTAAATGGATGTTTTGATTGTGCTGTTCCTGTTGCTATGGTTACTCATTTTAACTGGAACTACTCAGTAGATGTCCATTATCAGGAATTAATGTGCACCCTGCAACCAATTGGAAACCGTAAACTCTCACCGGTATTTTTTAATAATTATAAATAACCATGAATTAAAAAAAAAATAGAACAACTTAAATTAAGAATTTACCTAAAATCCTGCCTATAAAACTCCTGTAAAAAAAAAAAAAAATAAAATAAAAAATCAGACAACATATACACCAGTACTAATATAGACTGATATAGCTGTGCTAGGCTAATATTGGGCAGATAATATCAGCCTACATATATATCTGTATGGCTCTAATTAAATGCAATAAAATACTATAAAGATGCCGTACATTTTAACTATAAAATGCACCTTTGCATTTGAAGAATATAGCTGAAACTATTATCAATTAATTGATTAATCAATTAGTTAAAAGTCGGGCGGGCCAAAATTATCAGCTGATAATCTTCATATAGAATATAATCCCTCAAAAGTGGTTATCAAACATTTGTGACAAAGATGTAAAGGAGGCAGGATATATTACACTTTATATATAAAACCAGAATTTAAAAAAAAGATCAAATATACATAAAAATCTGCATATAAAGCTAAAAAATAAACACAATCTGCCTTAAATTCTGCTTAAAAAAAGTTTTAATACACGTGCATATCAGACAACGTCCATGTCCATAACTATATAGACCGATATAGCTGTGATAGGCCGATATTGTGCTGATAATATTGATCGACAATATATCAGTCGACCAATATATCGATTGATATATCCTTAGCTCTTCATTACATATCTTCATGTTCCCACATTTGAGGGATCATTGGAATTTATATTCTGTATTTTATATATTATATTGTATATAAAGAATATCAGCTGATATATCGATATCTGATTTTTTTTTTACTACACAATATCTAAGCTGCGACCTACACGCTGAAAATGGCAAATTAGCTGGTCGATAATGGTTTGAATGTAAACAAGCTAGAAACTGTTACCTTTTGTTTTGCTGTGATTTAGTCATTTTAATGCCGGGGCTCATCTCTCCACATGCAAATGTTCCCCCGCCACTATTTTGCAGGGGCACCATTGCGGCCTCCTGGGCTTAGCGCCACCCAAGACAATTGTGATGGGTTTAAAGAAATGCAAACCAGGTGGAGCGCTTTTTTCCCCTGAAAGCAGAATGATCATGTGCAGACCTTTCTCGAGTGCTGAGCGCTGTGGAGAGAGGTCTAACTATGCGAGACTAGACTCTTTACAAAATGAAATACAGCTGAAACTATTAATCAGTTAATAAATTAGTCAATGACAGTTGCAGTTTCAAGCAGAAAGGCAAAAATTCTTTGATTCAGGCTTCTCAAATGTGATGTTATGCTGCTTTTCTTTACCAAATATGATATTAAACTGAATATATTTGGGTTTTGGACAGTTGGTTGGATAAAATAAGCAATTTAAATACATCAGCCCGTGCTCTGGGAGGTTATATATTTGGCATTTTTGGCACTTTAATCGAGAAAATACATCGTAGATTAATCAATAATCAAAATAATCACCAGTATTAGTGAAATAAGCATTAATTGCAGAGCTCCTACTCATATATGTCTCTGCATAAATATCACAGGAATATTACAGCGACTATTCATCAGTGTGTGTGTGTGCATGTGACTGTGTGGGTAGGTGTGATTGTAAAAGACAGAGGCCCTGCTTATCCAGCACACACTCACATGCGCACACTCACATGCACACCGTGTTTTCACTCCAGCCTTCCTCCTTCTGGCCCGCTGGATTTTTTTTTTTTTTTTTCAATATTAAACATTTCCTTTTTGCATTTGCTGGTGAAATGAAGTGATCATGAGGAGGAGTAGGAGGAGGAGGAGAAGGAGGAGGGAAGAAGAGGGTTTAAAAAAAGAAACACAATCTGGAGTGGATGCCATCAAAATCCAGCCAAAGCAGAAGCAGAAGCAGCAGCGGCGGCGGCGGCGGTGGTGGTGGTGGTGGTGGTGGTGGTGGTGGCAGTCGTTTGTGTTGGATGTGGCTCTCTGGTCTGTTTAAATAAAGGTTAGTTAGTGAGTGGGATTGAATTGTTTCCCATCTACCAGCTGCCATGACAAATATTAACCAGGCTGCCTCTCCTTCCTCTCTTGCTGTGGGGATGTCATAACTCCAGTCAGCTGCTGTTACACACACACACACACTGGTTTTGTTCAGCTTGTGAGGACCCTGCATTGACTTGCATTAATTTCTTTGCGGATTATTCTTAACTTTATCCACACAAATATCACGTTTAACCTCTATTAACACCCTAAAATAAGTCTTTTTTGTCTCAATGAGGCTAAAATGGACTGTCAGGAAGAATCTCACCTCACAAGTATAGATAAAACTGAGCAGAGAGAGAGAGAAAAACAAAGCAATCACTCAATCCCAGTGTGTACTGGTGCTGAGTGGCAGCCCCTGGTGGCCTCCTGGTGTAACTGCTTCTCCTTTCTTTAGACTTTTTTTTTTTTTTTGTTCTTTTGCACAAGGAGGAGGAGGAGGTGATGGTGAGCTCGGCTGACAGGCTCTCCACGGAGTCAGAAAGCAGCTCAGAGGCCTCGGATAGCCTCATTGTCAGCACCCATAGAGCGCACGGTCTCCTAATGATAGGCGATGCGTTCAGGGGTGTGAAAAAGATGCCTTCGTGTGTGATGTTTTTTTTTTTGGGCTTTCTCGATGCCTCTCTCTCTCTCTCCCCCCTCTTTCTTCCACAATGCGGAGTGGATGTTTCACTCGTCCTCCTGCTTTTTCTTTCCCTGGCTGGCTTTGTTTGACGCCTTCACAAACACCCACTCTATCTAGCACATCTCCCGTCTTTCTCTCCATCCGTCCTTCTCTCGCACGTCTTTGAGTTTTTCCTCTCACTCTCTCCTGTCTTGTTCTCCTCCACGGTCCCTCTGCTGATTTGCATTTTCTCAGGCTTTGTCTCATGTGGTACAGTACACACACACTCTCATCTCTCCATCTCTTCTCCTACTGTCCGTTTCCCCTCCCGCTCCTCTTTTCATCCTCTCCTCCTGCAGCTCTTAAAGGGGGTTTCCCCATTTGTTCTTGTCATTTTGCTTCCCTTTCTTTTCTATGGAGCCTGCAGGTGTCAGTAGATATTATATCATATTAAGTTTGTGTGCAAGATTTTATCATTAGTGCATTTGGATAAATAACTTGTGCATGCAAAATAGAGTCACTGTAGCAGGAATTTCAGTCGCAGGTTGTTGTGGCTAGCATTAGCGACCCGCTGTCAGCTGTTTTTTTGGTATTGATGCACCAAGAATTCTTTCCTTCCTGTTTAAACTTTTATTCCATTTTCCTTGTCCCCTCAGTCCAGTTTGTTATACAGGTGTGATGCTCATGCTACATAATATGGCTGCTATCTGTGAGGTTCATGTCCCAGTATGTAGCCTTATGCAGTGCGCAAGAAACACTGAATGTTCGTAGATGTTTTACTTTACTTATTCTGCAGTGGTTTAATACAGGGGTCCTGTGACTCTGGAGCCACATGCGGCTCTTTTGCCCCTCTCCAGAGGCTCCCTGTGACTTATTCGGAAACTTTAAAAAAATTTTTTTTTTAATGTTTTAATTTTCAGTAAGCATTGCTGTGGATCTAAAGTTCTCCAACTGTAAAAATATGGAGCCTATATACCAAATTAAGTTCTTATATTTTGTAACTAAAAACTAAAATGTGCATCACAGGCTACGTCTGCATCTTGGCGTATTTTGCTTTAAATTCTGACGATGGCTAGTCTTAAGTCTACGTAAGATATCTATGGAAAATCTTAGAACTAAAATCGAAAAAGCTAAAGTCTCAGAGGGAAACAGAATTTGGCCAAAATTGGCTCTTTTGGTTGTAAATATTTCAGACCCCTGGTTTAAAAACGCCTGTCTGGAGGATCAGCGCCACCAGCTGTTTAACTCCATGAACCAACTCTTAATTTTGTATTACACTATAGATGTAAACAGGCGTTAATTTGCACTTTCTTTTTGCCAGTTTTTTCATATATCTCCTTGTTGTGCTGGTTGAGACACCTAACCAGTAGAAACTGGTGCATCCAAGCTGTGAACGTAATTTTTAATCGACTCAGAAGCTGTTAGCTGTAGCTGTCACCTTAAAGGGATAGTTTGGATTTTTGGAAGTGGGGTTGTATGAGCTACTTATGGCGGTCGACACGCCCTCAGTTTGGAGAGGCAGCAGGAGAACCGTTGTAGGAAGCTTAAGCAATGTTCCTGCTGTGGACAGAGTCAGCAGCGGAACATATTTTGAACTTACCAGACTCCATAGACAAAACCAGTTATTTTACCTGGCAGAAGATGGTTGTTGCTTGTCTACAGCTGCCTTCATTGGTAAGTTTGTTTGTGTTATTGTGTGAGTCTGGTTGCTCTGGAGCATCGGTGGATCCAGAGAAATATTTATGGGACTTTCAGGGGTGTCAAAAAGTGTATTATGCCAGTTTTATCACAAACAATCAGTTTTTTATTTCCAATTTTTTCATTGAACATTAGCCCATCACTTAGCCTAAAATGTGCAGAACAGATCATTAAATTATATGCATTAATTTACACTTTTCACCAAGTTATTTTTTTTAAAAAATAATTATAAGATTGAAGCAGAGGTAGACCAGAAACTGCTGTCTTCTGCGAGGTGAAATTATTGCTTTTGGAGAGAGTGATATTTGGCTTATAAAAAGGTGATTTCCAGTTCGATAAGGCCGTCTGGTGGCAATGTAAAACGGTAAAATTAAAATAATATAGATTTTTTTTTTAGGTGGGCGTTTTTTTAAAGTGACTCTGTCCACAGTAGTGCATCGTTTAGCTTTCTACATCAGTACTCCTGCTGCTTGTGGTGTGCCGACTTAAAAAAACTTGAACTATCTCTTTAATGTTGTATGGTGAACTTAGGACGACTACTACGTACAACTTGTAAATCTGCATCGATCTTGTTGCTATGTGTCTGTTGCTATTTTTCTGGCTCTGGGACAGGAAAATAATAATTATAATAATCTTACATGTGGGCAATTATTTAAAGGTCTGGCTCCAGACTAAATGTGTCCCCCACCTTTAAAGAGATGACATTTATATCAGACGAACACTGTTTTTTTGTTCTATCTGTCATTTCTTCTTTCCGTCTTTCCGTCGAGTAATGAGCAGACATTATTTCAAAAGAAACTGGCCAGCAACTGAAGAATGAAGATGATGAAGATGATGATGATGGCAGAGAGATTATGAGGCCTTGACTCTCTGTCCTCCCTCCCTCCATCTCTCTGTATCCCTCCTCTGCTGTTTCCACGTTGTAATCTCTCTTGTCTTTATGTTCTTTAATCCCTTTAAATTTAAATTTCCGGCCTTGCTGATGCTCTCCCTCAGTCTCTCGAGCTCCTCTCCTCTTTCTCATTACTGTCTCTTGCTCTGTCATCCCAGCCCAGTTAAATATGCTCTTTTATTACTATTTTATTGGGTTTTATTATTCAGTGTGCCATTTATTCAATATGCACTTTTGGAGGCTAACTCTGTAGAATAATATTATCAGAGGATCAGGGCACTAAACAATCACTCTTGTTCTTTCTGTAGCAGTGTGATTTACATTTATTTCCTGGTTTACTTGCAGGATTTTCATTTATTTTTCCTGGTGAAGGTTTATTGATGCCTGATGTCTGTTTCTATCTTTCCATCGGACCCCCTCCCTTTCGGGGAGGTCAGAGTGCAGGGTCAGCCAAGTCAACTTTATTTATAGATGCCTTTTAATGATTGCAACTAAGTGCTTTACGGAAAGCAAAGGACACAAGTGCTTAACAGCGGGTGTTTATCAGACAACAGCGCAGCCTCTGGAGCTGTCTGCTGATTGTTGTCTGTCTTTTAAAAACGATTTTCTGCCATGATGTACGATATTCACAGCTGTAATGCAATTTAGAGTTTCAGCAGCGGGGTCCAGTGGTAATGGTTTATTTTACTTGGTTGGGCAAGTGCATCAGAAATGTACTTCAAAGCCTATTTTTACTTGCTGCTGTGCGAACTGTTTGATTTATTAGCAGTTATCAAAAAACGACAAAGATTCAAATGAATTGACATGTTTAATCTAGGGATGAAATGTCTATAAAATGTCAGAAAATAGTGAAAAATGTCCGCCCAAGTTTCTGAAAGTCTGAGGTGATGTCTTGTTTTGTCTGTCTAAAATCAAACATATTCATTTTAATATGATAATAAACGAAGAAAAGTTGGAAATCTCCATATCTGAGAGGCTGTAAACAGCATCTTCTGCCATTTTTGCATGAAAAGAGATTATCGGTAGGTGGCGAGATCTCTGATTCTCTGGTACCATGAGAATCTGTGTAGAGTAATGCACACAGGCCATGTTGTTTATTCTTATAATGCATGTATATGTGTGTATATGTGTATTTTGGTTGTTGTGAACCCCTCTTACCCACTACCCGTATCGCCCTGTATTTGTGGAGCAGTGGGTGTTTCTTTTGGGCAGAACAGGCTGTAACGTTTTTAGGACTTTCATAATGAGCTGTAGAGCAGTGCTGAGTCTTCGTAAGTATTAGCTAAGCTGCGTCTACTTTAGAGAAATCTACTCAGGATATAATCCTTCTCGTAACTAAACCCCGCCCACAGACTCTTTTTCACTCAGAAAACGTCACATTACTCAAAACTTCAGTTTCACTGTTACTCTAACCTTTGCTGAATTGTGGTCACATGTGGTTTTAAATTAATTAATTAGTCAATAAATACTAAAACAAAGCGGTGTAACAGTCACATAAGTCTGCAGACTGACTCAGATGTGAGCAGTGTGTCTAAAAATTGCCAACATTAGCCAATGTAAGCTAGCCTGAAGTTAGGCAGTAACAGGAAAATCTGCTGAGTGTGTTGGAATCAGCAAGGGTGTGTTTGATTTCTTATGAATTTAACTATGTGAAAGGTCACATAGTTTCCCTTTAATGCACTCTGGAAGCATCAAATGTGCTGATCCATGGAGAAATCAATAGTTTTCTGGTATGTTATGATTAAGTCTACATTAGGGAAATAAAACGCCTTTTTGTGGGCTTTTGATGAGCGTGTGTGTGTGTGTGTGTGTGTGTCTGTCAACCTCGGGGGATCAAACCTGGTACCATCTGGCTACCAGATATCTTTAAACACTTTATCTACGTATGTACGTGCTGGAATGTTTCCCAGTAATCAATTTGTCTGAAAACTTTGATGTGTCCACAAGCGTATTAAATTATTGATAACACCGTAAACATTTCCCAGCATGGACACAAACATGTATTGTGATAAAAAGACAAAAGGCGCTGGCTTGGAAAGAGTTTTATGGGTTTCATTCAAACATCAATAAATCATTACCACATTAGTTTGAGGACATTTTAATTACAGTAAACAAATGAGACCATCGCAAATTAGATTATCAGCCTCTCTCTTCGCAGTTAGAGTCAGTCTGCTGGATTTTCAGAGTGGATATCAGTCGTAATTGGCTCTTATCTTTCCTTTTGCCCTTAAACACAAACAGGGAAAGGGAGGAGTAAAAAGTTCAATTACCCTCAGTGCTCAGACAGAGTTTTAGCATCAAAATGAAATAATCTAACTGACTTGTCATCCTTCCATCCCTGCAGACAAAGACAAGCCCCTGGACTCTGACGAAGACTCTTTGGGGGTCAATGCCGGAGGGCCCGCCGGGCTGGGAGGAGCCCCCGGGTCCGGCGCATTGCGGCCCAGCTCCCAGTCGGCCTTCCTGGGCCCGCTGCTGTGGGAGAGGACCCTGCCGTGCGATGGAGGCCTGTTCCAGCTGCAGTACATGGACCTGGAGGAGTTCCTGACCGAGAACGGGATGGGGATGCACAGCAACGGGCCCAGCTCCACCAGCGCCCAGATCCCCTCCCAGGTGGGACTGACAGAGAACAAAAGCACATGGAAACTGCACTTAAGCTGCAGCAACCTATATTTCCTTTCATTTGACCATTAGTCCTTTTTAGATGCACACCCGCCTGCTTCCATTATGCATGAACGTTTAAAAGCACTGCCTGTATTTCTGATAATTTTGTTGTGTTCTGGATGCTTTAGCAACCCAAAACATCTGTATTTGACATCCTTTTTTCTGGAGCGTTCACGAACAGCTCGGACAAATCTGATCCTACTGATTCTAACTTTAAGGGCTTGAGTAAATATAGTTATTTTCCACCATTCTTTTCTCCTTCAAATGGGAAGAATGGACACTAACATGAGTGTGTGACTGTACTGTGGAATGGCTTTTAGGATTCTGAGTAAACAAGTTGATAACAACCTGCCCATCATGTTAAAACAAAGAACCGCTGTCTGAATTTGGCATGTGGTCGTTTTAACATGTCGGTGAGAGACACCGCCTGAATTTAATTTAGGTGAAATGGACAAATATACAGATATTAATGAATTTAAACGTTTCTTCTCTCTCCAGAGCTCCCAGTCGGCTGTGCCCAACCAGAGCTCCCAGTGCCCTCCAACCTCCCCTCCCCCCTGCTCCTCCTCGTCCTCCTCCATGTCCTCATCGTCCTCCTCTTCCTCGCTGCTGGGACTCGAGACCGTCCAGCCTCAACCGCCGCCGCCGCCGCCACCTCAGCAGCAGCAGCAGCAGCAGCAGCAGCAGCAGCAGCAGCAAGGCATGCTGGGAGGAGCTGAGTGTCTACATGGTGAGTGAATGCAAACATCAACAGTGAGCTGAGAGGAAATATGGAGAATTTAATGGCTCTATCAGGTGTTTTTATTCGAGTTTGAGCCATTTGATTGAATTTTTGACACATTATCCATGAGGTATTTATTTTATCAGTCACTTGAAAAGATTTTGATCCCTTTAATATCTTAAAATCTTAAAAATATATTAAAACAAAACAACTTTCTAGTCAGAAATGAGAATGTTTTTCTTAATATAGCTCCCTGAGAAGATTAAAATTGACATCTTCACACGAGAAGGCAACATCTCTGCACCAGCTAATGCACTCAGACGTATATGAAGCCGTACACGCGGAGGCCTTAATGCGATCTGGCACTAATGAGGACACAGACTCATGATACATTACATTAAGTAACCCGATTCATCCACTGGACTCGCTCAACAATAACCAGAGTAGGGACTTCTCTAATTATATCTCTGATAAATGGCTGACACCCCGTTCTCCGGCCCTCCTCGGCTCCCTCCAACCGCCTGTTTTCATCCGTTATATATTCATAATTTATTGTTTCCTCTCTCTGCTGCTTTTGATGTGAACCAGAACTGCCAGAACATCAGAGGAGCTTTTCTGTCCGTCTTCCTTTTATTTCGTCTTTCTCTTGGAGATTTCACAAGTCTGACAACTTCCAATTTCTAATTGAGACCACAAAGCCCATTCTTCATAATGCTGATGGTCATGGTTTTTTTATCCTGCGAGCCATCAAATGAATCATCGCAGCTAATTTCATGATGATTTATTGATGACAGATTGCTAAAATGTCTTTGTAAATGTTCGGCGGTTGTGCAGACATTCAAAGGAGAGATGAGACAATGAGTGATGGAGTGTGTGAAGTGCTGTCGATGTTTGGAGACAGAGAGGGAGACAAAACTTTTTGTCGAGCTTGTTATTGTGTTGTGAATTTAATCTGGCCATTGAAGCGTGATTGGATTGAATCCAGCGAAGGATAAAAGGGCTGCGTTCAGATTGTTTGATCAGATTTTTACAAATTTAAGAGAAGCAGAGCTGTGATGCTACTTTAAAGGGATAGTTTGGATTGTTTGAAGGGGGTTGTATGAGGTATTTATCCACTACATACACTTAACTCCTGATTATTGAATGTTGCAATTCGATATTACGATATTTGTTTGCTTTTAGGCCATGTGAAAAAGTTGAATCATACACTTCTAGAGACTGTTTATCATGATTCATATTTCATCACATGTCAGTCAGTCTTTGAGTTTTATTTCAGCTGCATCATTGCGATACTGCTGATAAAAGTAGTAAATAAAATATTTGTTCGAAGTTTGAAGGCTTGAGCTGTTCCTGCTCTTCAAGCTGCAGCCATAAGAAAATAATAAATAAAATAAGATGTACTGAGCTCCCGGAAAACTGCACACAGCAAAACAGATCCTCCTTATATGAAATTGAACCTTGAACCTTGAAGTCCAACCTCCCTTCAAATAAACAGAACTATCCCTTTAACAGGGGCTGAGATTTTAAGCTCTCAAAACAAGCAAGTGGTTCCTCCTCTGTGTTTTTATGTGTTGTTGGTTTGTGTCCAATGGTTGATTAAAGCTATATGAATTGTGCGTTGTCACTGAAACAAGCATCACTTAATGCACATGATGGATTTATAAAGGTGGACGTGAGTTCACCTGCTGCTGCTCCCCGCGCTTTGTTGTTTGACTTTTTGTTTAGAAAATGTTGTCTGACTGGCTGGACAGTTTTTGTCATGCAGTGATAGTCGGCTGTGTACTTCATATTTTTCTATGTGTTGCACTCATGCCCACAACTCATGGTTTTCACAGAATTTGCAAGCCTCTGATACAGTGTGTAGAATGAAGCAGCTACACGCAGGCAGAATAAAGCAAAATAGAGAGAGTTTGAGAGGGAGAAAGACAGATAAAGTGCCCAGCAGGATCCTATTCTGAGAAAGAACATTTTGTTTGTCTTTTTTATTCTGAGTCATAAACAATGAGAGTTTGACTGTGAAAAAGAGCTGCAGCTTGAAGATGAAATAAAATCTGTAAAAACTGTTGGAAAATGAGACAGAGCGAGGAAGGAAAGCAGGAGAGAGCTGCTATAGAGGAGTGAATACCACTGGATACTGCTGCAAGGCTCTGAGTGTGTGTGTGTGTGTTCATATCTGCCTGAGTGCCTTTGCAAGTGCCTATGAATATAAACCATCATGTGTGTTTGTGTGCACATGCCTTTACGTGCACATGCTTTTGTGTGTCTGTGCAGCACGGTGAACTTCGAACATGCATATGAGAGTGTCCTCTTTATTTCAGCATTTGCATGCAACTGTTTGGGCTTTAATGTGAACACGCTCTCATGAGTGTGTGTTTGAGAGAGAAAGAGAGAGAGAGAGAATGTGTGTGTGTGTGTGTGTGTGTGCGCTCTTTATTCTGAATTATAAACACGTGACTGAGCTGAGCATGATGCATCCAGCCAGAAATCCCTCAGGTCGTTGTGGAGCTGAAGTGTTACTACAGAGCTGCAGAGAGGCAGAGAGAGAATCAACCAGAGGAATAGATGGAAAATAGACTGGTTATAATAATCTGATCCACATGAACGTTTGGTTTGGTTTTAATTCATTCGGGGTAAAATGGAGAAAAGCTCAGAGGGAGGCAAACACAGAAATATGAACGCAGCTGTGGTTTTATGATTCGCTTTGATAACATTTGTTACCTGTTTGTTCCCTAAAATGCGGCAAATCATAAATATTTCGTTGAAAATGGACAAAAATGGAGACTAATGGGATGAACGCTGCATAGATAAAACTATTACTAAACCAGCTGTGCTCTCGTAACTGTTGGACCTGGACACAAATATTCCTAAAAATAACATTGGTTTCCTTTTTCTTTCTGCTTAATCTTACCTCACAAAACAGGCTAAACCTGGAGAGTTCAGTTTTAGCACCAGGATTTTAGCCTCAGCTGAACCAGGCAGCGATTCACTGTCTCTCAAGACCTCAAAACATTACAAATCAAGTTTAAATTTTCAGTTATGCATGATTTTACATGACAAATACTTGGATCTTCTACTGTGCCAGATCCGGGATGTTTTAAGCTAATTTCCAACAAGATTTTATGTCCCCACAAATCCTAAACTTGTGTTCTCCACCACAAGAAAACCTGGATCACCACAGTAAATTAAGTCCTCATGCGGCCTCTGCTAATGATACACATACCTAAAAATAGACAGGAAATGCTACTAAGCCTCTGATCACGTCCCTCAAACATGCAGTGTGGTATTTATGCAATATAGTTTGTGGTGCAAATTATATTTTAAGGATGATTTTCACCCAGATTTTGTGATCATTCTATTTCTTTTTCAAGTTAAGATGAAATGAAAAATGTTTTTTTTTTTTTTAACCCTTTTAGATCACATCTCTGGTAATATTCAACATCTATTTACATAGGCATTAAAGAAAAAGAAAAAGATGCACATATGAGATGGGTGCTGGATCATAAAAATACCTGAACAGAGAAGGAAAGATCCGCACTCCAGAAAGCTCCCATTTAAGGTATTTATTTGTGTGATTGCGTGATGTTTCGAAAGCAGTTCGAAACTTCTGAGGAAGAGCCTGGAGCTCAAAAAGTGCCGCAAATAAATACCTTAAACAGGTGCTATTTGGTGTGCAGATCTTTCTCTCTCTGTTTACGTAGAACCAACCAGCTTCAACCAATAATGTCATGAGATCCACCCCTCAATCAGTCTTTAACGTATAGTGGCACATAGCTAAGGTTCTCTAGTCAGCTAGCTAGCTGTAGCATGATACATCCATTTCAACGTTCGTTTTCAAAGTTCCTTCCAACGTTCTGTCAAATGTTCCGCCTGCCTATCCGCCTATTTGAATCAAGGTTTA
>JAJHUR010120868.1:900-26719 GCA_027495735.1 Lutjanus campechanus | reverse complement strand
CTACTTGACAGCAACTGGGATGTTTTTTCCAACTGTTAAACTGTTCCAATAATCTTTGATTCCAGACAGCATCCCTGTCCTGCCCTACCCTCACACAGATGTTCAAACATCTGGATCTCTCTGAGCCGAATGAACCATAAATTTCACGAAGCATGAGCTGGATATTTCTGTGAACTGATTTCTTTCTAATCAGAAAATGAACGCTTTACAGCCAGGAATGGAAATGATTAACATTAAAGCTTCAGTCGGTAGAAAGCCTGAAAAAAAAAGTTGTTTGTTGAGCCTCATCTCCAGGACGTGAGTTTACATTTCGCTTCTCCTGTCCCGAGCCTGTCCTGCCAGATAATCAGCACAGCAGCTGCTGCTTCATGCATGCAGCAGTTTACTGAGGCAGTCGTGGCAAGCGAGCACGGACCAGCAGACATCAGCTGTGTTTGTGTTCTGTTTTATAGCAACTTTCCCTGCAGGAGTTTCTGGCATTGATTCAAGGTTTCACTGAAGGAATGTGCATGCACAGCTGCACTAGTAGGACAGCCGACAGGAAAGCCAGATCTCTGATGTGACTGGTTTAAGTCTACCATCACAGTCCAGAAAGTGTAGTCTCAGACCACTAAATTACAAGGTTTAAAACATCCATCATTGATGTCAAAAACACTGGCTACCACAGCTTTAATGTCAGAACTGAATATTAAATTCCACATTGTTGGAACTCTCCTGAGCAAGCTTTCATCACTTTTTCATTTTCATCTATTATTACACAGGAAAAGATTACAAGCAACATAACGTAATCAGTTACAGTTAAACAGGCCTGACTCTGGTTCACAGCAGGTTCTTGTTCTGCAGCACATGAAAGATAAAATTACACCACAAACCAGAGACAGTCAACAAGAAACTAAAACAACAACAACAAACAGACGTTCACAGAGCGGAGGACTTACGTGAAGTGGGCAGATATTATGGGGTTAAATCAGCAGTGTGTGTCCATCCATCAGACAGTGTTTGACACCAAATTCGCTACACTGCATCTTCACACTCTTGTTTATTTGATCAATATCGAGCCCACGGTGCATCAAAATGTTTACTTTAAACAACCACTGCAAATTCTCGCTAAATTCATCTCCAGTGTTCATGAAAGCAAATCACACAATTTTGAAGTCATATCAGATTAAGTCAGATGAGCCTGATTCTATTAAAGCAGAAATCCCCTACTCCCACCCACCCTCCCATTCTTTATGGATCAGAGATCGTCTCAATTTTATTACACTGGAAGGAATTAGATGCGCAATGAGAGGCTCATCAGCCAGATTTGAAAAAACAGGCGGGTCTTTCTTTATCCCAGAACACTTTTAAAAGTCTCTAATAAAATTTAATGTGAATTCATTTCATTCTCTCCTCATGTGCAACACTGAAGTCAGTGGAAAGAGAAGCATCTTAAGATATCAGTTTTTCCACTTATGGAGCATTTATTTTAAAAGACAAAGACACGTATATCTCCCACCAAAGGTCGTGAATTCAGCGCTGAGTGATGCAGAGTAAACTTGAAAATGAATTCCCAGAAATTGACCTTTTTTAGATGTTGCTGCTCAAACACTCATGTTTAAAAGAATAGATGATGAGCTGATTATTTGAATCAGGAAGAAGGGAAATCACACAGCTGTTTGCCTCCAGGACCTGGGTTGGGAAACACAGGCCTAAGTCACAGGGTGAAGCTATCTATGGTTCATCACTTGGCAGGTTCTTTGTTGTATTTAATTTAACAGGTTTTATATCATTATGGCCCTGGCGGTTCTGCTGATGGAGTCTCTTCCTTTTTTCATCTTCATCTTCTCTTCCTTCCTCCTCCTCACCTCTCCTTGCCTGGTGCCGACTCGCTGCTGTGCAGCTGATGTAGTGTTATTTTGACTCTGCGGTCATCACCCACCTGTGGATGATTTGTAGGGGAGCTGCTGAGAACAGAAACAGACAAAATATTAACAGTGGATTGTGTCGTCTTTCAGATCCAGTTGTCCCCCACACGTCCTGCAGGAATCGCTGTTACGAGCCGTATGACGGCGACGTTCCCGGCTGCAGATGTGATGAGAACTGTAACGTCACCAATAGCTGCTGCTTCGACTACTACGACATCTGCACCGTCCCCAGTGAGAAACTGTTTCTGACTTTTAATTCTGTTTCTGTAACAATCTGGAGCTTTTCTCCCATGTGATGTTAGCACCGTCATCTTGATCAGCTGTAATTTATCCTGTTTAAAAGCAGAGGTGAGATTTATGAACAAACATTGCAGTTTTAAAGGGATAATTCAGATCTACTTATCAATAGTAAGTATCTTACTTACAGTAGATGGTGGCCCACATGCCCCCAGTTAAGTGTAGGGTATGTTTTGACTGCTTCACCTCGCTGTCAGGACAGGAAACCACTGTTAAAGAAGCCAAATGTCACAATCTCTAAAGCCACCAGACTCCTCAGATAATTTTACCTGCAGAACACAGGAGTTGCTGCTCTACAGCTGATCAGTTTGTTAGCAGCAGCTGCTGTGTTCTGTGCAGTAAAATTACTGTTTTTGGGGAGGAGGAGGAGGATTTTTGTGGCTTTGGAAACAAAGATACTTGGCTCATATAACAGTGGTTTCTCATCAACAAAGGCTGCCTGACATCAAAGCAAAGCTGTGAAAATAAGTATAGCAGATACCAACTGATATTGATCTTTTTAGGTGGCTAAATTACATGTTGCTGCTGAGCCTGTCCTCAGCAGTACATTGCTTAGCTTCCTACACTGGTACTCCTGCTGCTTCTCTAAGCTGGGAGCGTACCGACTGCCATCTACTGTAGGTAATATCACGTGAACAGAAACAATTATTCCATCTGTGTCTTTTCGTCTTTGGCTGAATAGAGTGCAGTGTAGTAGCCTTATTAACTCCACAATCGTTCACTACAGCCGAGCAGTGGGAGTGCACGAGGCTCCGCTGTGGAGAGAAGAGGCTAACGCAGAGCAAATGCCACTGCTCCGACGACTGTCTGTCTGCAGGCGACTGCTGCACAAACTACAAACATGTCTGCCACGGTGAGTGTCGGAAGAGAAAACATGAAATGCTGCGATCCCTTCCCTCTGAACTTCACAAGCATCATTACTGCAGCAGCAGATTTAATAGATGAGCACACTTTAAAACAAACAGGAGGAGTAGGCTAGTACTGCAGGCTAACAAAGACTAACTAATTGTTTAGAAAATGCATCATGTTCTGTTAAAAAAGAGTTTTCATATCAGTGCATATTGCACAATATATATGCTGACACCAGTATAGATGGATATTGCTGTGATAGGCTGATATCAGGCCGATTATATCGGTCAGCTCGACTGCTTACACCGACTTTAATTAGACGACACGAAAAACGATGAGTAACAGATGCAGTTAAGACAAGTTTGGACCAGATCAGAGCTGATTAAAATGCAACATATAGGTTAATGAAATGAGCTGTTCAATACTTTATCTTGTTGGAAATAACTTGGATCTGACTGAAAACACCCTGATGTAGAAAATCTCAAACTTTGAGAAAGAGAGAGAAGGAGACTGAAATGGGGCTGTAGTCTCGAGGTCTGTAAGATTTTGTTTGTCCGGAGTTTCTTAAGAGCATCAAGTGCCTCTTGCGATCATAAACCACAGTTTATACTTGAAATGTGCTTTTAAAGATCTGGGATGAGTAATGGATTGTATCTCTTGTATATTTAAAGCCGGATTCATTTATGAGACTTGCTCTGTTTGTGATGCACACAGAGCCACTCACTTTGGTAACGTTTCTCAGCTGCTGCTGCTGGTGGAGTACCTCATTTGATCTTTGTATTTTGTTGATGCTGGAGATAAGACAATCTTGAGATATCAGATGTTCAAACATGACTGTCAGTGTTCTCCTGTTTAACCAACAGATAGATCACGAAACATACTCTCACTATTATTATGTATTTTTTCCACCCTGCTATAGGAGAGAAAGCGTGGGTGGAGGACCAGTGTGAGGACCTGTCGACGCACAAATGCCCAGAAGGGTAAGAATTACTACTTAAAGGGATAGTTCACTCAAAAATGAAAATGAAGTCATTATCTACTCACCCTTTGAAGGTCAGAAGTTTTGTTATTCCAGTTGCTTATAAAAAACATAAAAAATAATTCTCCAGGCTGCCTTTTCTGTAATCAGCTCCTCAGCTGTAGTCTGTACCTCATCACCGTATGTTTATGCCTGTTTTTAGTCTTATCTTTTCTGCTCCTGATTGAATTTTTCCCCCTCTAATAGCTTCAAGCGCCAGCCTCTGCTCCTCGTCTCTCTGGATGGACTACGGGCTGAATACCTGCGGACGTGGAGCACTCTCATCCCTGTTCTGGACAAACTCAGTTAGTGTTGACCGCATTATGTTCCTGCATGTCCTGAGATGCTCTTAAGTACATAAGCTTCCACAAAACCTCTACATAAATAAAACAGAATGCAACGATTTGCAATTTGTTGATCTGTATTCGATTGAATGCAGTCCAAAGACAAGATATTTAATGTTCAAATGGTCATTGCTTTTTGCAAATATACACTCATTTTCAATTCGATGCCTGGCACACGTTCCAAAAAAGTTGGGACAGGAGCAAAAAAAAAAAGACTTAAAAATGCTCAAACAAAAAAGCCTGTTTGGAACATTTAACAGGTTAACATGTGAGCTGGTAACAGGTGACAGTATCATGTTTGGGTATTAAAGGGGCGTCCTCGAAAGGCTCAGTCGTTCACAAGCATTGATGGGGTGACGTTCGCTGCTTTCTGATAAACTGCAACGACAAATAGTCCAGAATCCAGAGAAATCTCTGCATGTAAGGGACGAGGCTGAAAACCAACACGGAATGTCTGTGACCTTTGACCCCCTCAGGCAGCACTGCATTAAAAACTGCATTAAAAACATACATCATTGTATAAAGGATACTACATGGGCTCAGGAACACTGAGCACAGGAACACAGTTTGTCTCTGCAGCTACAAATGTAAGTTAAGACTCGACCATGCAAAGAGAAAGACATATATCAACAACATCCAGAAACACTGCAGACTTCTCTGAGGCCCGAGCTCATCTGAGATGGACTGACGCAAAGTGGAAAAGTGAGCTGTGGTCTGACGAGTCCACATTTCAGATTGTTTTCATAAGTCATGGACATCGTGTCCTCCGGGCTAAACAGGAAAAGGAACATCCAGATTATTACCAGCACTAACTAAAGACAGCAGCTGTGACACATGCTGCCATTCCTGATGTCTTTTTCAGAGACGTCCCTGCTTATTTCAGTGAGACGAAGCCAAGACACATTGTGGACGTGTTCCAACAGTGTGTCTTCGTAGTAAAAGAGTTCAGGTACTAGACTGACCTGCCTGCATTCATTAATATCTTGTCTTTGTACAGCATTCAACTGAATACAAGTCCAAAAGTATTTGCAAATCACTGAATTATGTTTTTATTTACATTTTACACAATATCCCATCCCCCATTTGTGTATTCGGGGTTGTAAGAACAAGCATTTTTAGTGAGAAATGATAATAACACTGCATGCATTCTCCTTATAATTCCCTTGTATTTTGGACTAATTGTTAGTTAATTGTTTAGACTTTCCTCCTTTCAGGCAACCTTTGGTTTCAGTTCAATGAGACGTTAAAATTTGCCCGACAGGCAGCAAATCTCATAAAATACTTATCCTGCTTCACTTATTCATGTGGTAATGCAGATGCAGCAAAGCAGTTTTGAAATGTTCAGTGACTGTGAAGATTCTCAGTGATTCAGGACTTTGGAATTGCTTAACAAACAAAATGAAAAAAGGTATCCTGATCCTGCTATTTGGTTCAGAGGATGTTTCCGGGGAAGTCTCTGAATCATTCTTGAAACCAATTGATTAGATTAGAGAACAAAACCACTTGAAGATAGAACAAGTCCAGCTGCATTCTAATGACAGCAAAAACAATGTGAGTCAACTGCCAGCAGAAACCATCTTAATGCAGATAACTCATGAAGTTTTTACAACATTGGTGGCTGCTTTTGTCTGCTAGCAGTCATCGTTTTTCTGAACAATTTGCTGTAAATGTCCAACATAATGAAATTATCTACCTCCTCTGTTGGGAAGTGACACGCGGCCTTTTTATGAAGAATCAGTACATTCACTTTTCTCCAGAACAGGACTCCCACCTCAGCAGGATGTTCGTGTAGCAGCTAATGTGTCTTATCTTCTGCCCTGTACGTCACAGAGACGTGTGGAACCTCGACGCCGTACATGCAGGCAGCATTTCCCAGCAAGACGTTCCCCAATCACTACACCATTGTTACGGTAAAAACACTCACACTGCTTCATATGGAGCAATTAAACACATGCACAAACTCAAAAAAAAAACAATCAACAAGTTTTATTATCACAATTAGTCATGAAATTGTGAAATTTCTGCCCAGCACCCAGAACAAATCTAAAATGGATTCCACTGTGGATGAGGATGTATATTAAACTCAGAGTAGTTATGTTTGTAGATGATGCCATCATCCATTAAAGGAGAAACTGGTAACATATTTACTGTAATAAATCAAAATATGACCACGATATGTCAGAGATGTTTAGTTGGAAAACTCTCTTCTCTGACAGCAACGCTCCAGCTGTGGTGTCCTCTTTTGAAATGTCTATTCCAGGCCAGAGTATCTGTTTTAGTTTTCCCGTCTCACATAAATTAGGGTTAAAATGAATGCAGAACGTTCTCTGAATGTGCAAGTACATGTTTATGTCGTAAAAAATAAATCATCTATAAACTTTTTGAAGGAGTAGATATTTGAATGAACTGAATGAACTCCAGCTCTAGGGTGTGTGTTTTCACAGCAGAGGGTTTATGTGTTCTGGACAACTTAACTTAAGATGACAGTTGCACCAGATAATATGATAATAGTCCCGCCCTGAACAAACCTACATGACAATAGTCCATGATAGTCACCTACTGGCAACAGGAAATGACATGTTTTACACTTTGAAGTGCTGCTCCCAGCACGTTGACCGGATCCAAATCAAATCCGGTCAGAAAGGCCTTAAGACTTTGGTCATGCTTTATTATGAAGATTGTGACCTGTTGTCAAAGGGAGTTGCCCTGGCGGCGCGGCAAAAGTTGATGTTTCGCCAAAACACTGGAAGTTGCATTAATTATGTTTGTTACCAGTCCCGCCCTGAACATATGATATGAGTTTCATCAGTGGGCTTGGCTCATCCAATTCCTGACTGAACATTCTGAGTCTCTTCGACAGGGTGAATACAGCCACATTGCCAGCACAGTGGTATCATGATTTTTAAAGAAGTATCGACTCCAAAATATCGAGCGGCTGGTATCGAAGTATCGACTCCAGAGTATCGATACGCCCATGCCAAGTGAGAACAGTCTGGAAGCCAGTCACAGCCTGCTCTGAACCAACAGAGCATGCAGTATTCGAAATTCAAGGGAAATTCTGAGATAGATAGACAGTTAGTTTCAACACTTCAGCCCTGATGGTTCCAGGCGATATAGCCTAATAAAATTCCAGTGGGTGGTTAAAAAAAAAGAAAGAAAGAAAGAAAGAACTGTAAGGGGGCCTTTACATCATTTAACTTATTGAGGAGATGTCTCAGGATTTTCTATAAGAACATGCTCCTCTAGAGGTTGAAAAGAACCTGATGTCTGTGAAAACTTATTAACACAAAATAGAGGCTTGATATAAAAAACATGCATGCACACGTGACCACACAGACAGATGCACATGCTATTACAGGTCAAACCAAAACTGTGTGTCAGACTGTCCCCGCAGGAGTGTTACCAGGAACTTCTGGGACAGTCACTGGAAAACAGCCCAGCTATGAATAATGTTTACTACAATTGTGAGCCACGTGTTGTCAGCTTATTTATTTACGTACTCTGTTACGCATAAAGTAACAAACTCACTCATAAAGATTGTGTCTCCGCCATGGCACAAATCAACAAT
The DNA here is from genome assembly GCA_027495735.1 of Lutjanus campechanus. Lineage (NCBI taxonomy): Eukaryota > Metazoa > Chordata > Actinopteri > Lutjaniformes > Lutjanidae > Lutjanus > Lutjanus campechanus. Next base: position 18,736 of record JAJHUR010120868.1, on the reverse strand, counting down.
GACTAATTTCGTACTTGCACTTGTGCAGCTGTGTTTCATAGAGAAAGTGGTTCTCATCCAAAACAACCGGATCACCCTCTCCTCTCCTCTCCTCTCCTCTCCTCTCCTCTCCTCTCCTCTCAGGGTCTCTACCCAGAGTCCAACGGATTGATCGATAACGTCATGTACGACCCGGTGTTTGACGCCACCTTCAGTCTGTCCAATTCAGAGAAAGATAACCCCGACTGGTACCTCGGACAGCCTGTGAGTCTTGTTGGGTTTGATTCATCGAAACTAAATGAATTTGATGAGGAATTCATAGAATGTGTGTTTGTGTTTGAAGTCGTATATCAAGTAAGAAGGAGAAAGAATCTCACTTTTAAAACTTCAACAATTGGTGTCGTCAGTTCACAAACAGTGACTGAGTGTTAAAAGAAAAGCTGATGTCTCACAGTGATAAACATGCTGCTGTCACAACTTTTTTAGAACCTGTTGCAGGCATGAAATTCAGATCAAATATATTTAATTCACACTTAATATTTTATTTTTGTTCTTTAATCAGTTAAATATAGTTCGCAAAGTTCTGCAAAATCATTGCTTTTTTTCATGAACTTTTTACATTTTAGGAAAATCTACTCATAAAAGTACAAGTACTGAGAAAACTACTTAATTACTACTACTTCATTTGAGTATTTGATGTTTGATGAGATCAGGCTTTTTTGAGAAAAGGGTTAATCATGAATCATTTAATTAGATTTACTAGAAAAGCAAAAAAAACAAAACAAACAACAACAAAAAAGCATCATTTTTCAGTTGCCAGTCAGAAGTCAGATTGTGTAATCTGTAATCTGACAGCCTGACCCGTGCTGGCGTCTTGTTTGTTTTTGTAGGTTTGGCACACAGCGAAACACCAGGGGCTGAAGTCTGGCACTTTCTTCTGGCCAGGATCAGATGTCAAAATCAACGGAAGTTTTCCAAACATCTACAAACCTTACAACGGGTAAGAGTCTGCTTCAAAAACATGTTGAGGAAACCAGAGGCTGAGCTGTGAAGTATCACATCCTACAACCTGCTGTCTGATGTTATTGATTGTGCACCATGACTAAAGAACAGGCAGTGTAATGTCATACAGTTTATTAAAGATAACCTATATCAGACGGCCTACTTGTAATCACATTGACACCATGTTTAAGTCTGTCACGTGAATTTACACATTTACATATGCAGCGCTTTCTCACCACTATCCTGAGACACATCCACTCAGATGCACATATTCAGAAAGTTGCCCAATAAAACCGCAGTCACACGACCTCGTCATCGGTTACTCAATCTTGTCCACATCTGCCTCAGAGCTGCACGAGCAGTTTCAGGCTTCACTACACTTTTTTTTTGTTTTGAGGTAAGATGTCATTAAGATGTCATGCAAGGTTAAAGCCACTGGAAACCCACAGTAACCTTCTCACTGTGTAGTTCAGGGTCTTATGCACATAATAGAAAGCATCTAAAAAGTATTAGAAATAGGTCTGCTCTGAATTCAGAATATTTACATTTAAGTTTCTGTGCATGTTTTGATTCTGCTCGGACATTTGTTACTAAACTTACACAATTAAAGTGACAGTTCACCCAAAACTGAAAATTCAGTCATTATCTACTCACCCTCATGTCGATTGTGGGTTGGTTTTTCGAGTTTCACAGGAAAACTACACTGCAGAATCTGTCTAACAATGGAAGTGAATGGTGGCCAGTTTTTAAATGTAAAAAAAGCAGCAGAATAAAAGCATAAAATGCCTCCATGCTGCTCATCTGGTGTAATCCAAGTCTCCTAAAGCCCCGACATGCCAAGTTGACAAAAAAAAATGTTATTTACACCATGTTTTCGGCCTGAATCTCACAGCCCCTGCTTGTGCTTAGATATGCTCTGTATCTGCTTACACTCAGATAAATTACTGCTTGCACAGGTTTCCTGCACGCCAGCTTCAGTGCTGCGCTCAGATTTCTCCTCTGCTCTCTGATCTTTTGCGCAACCAGCTGAAATCCAGGTGTAGTGTTGACCAATAAAAAGAAATTCCTGCCTTGTTGTGGGCATGTTTGCTTCACTTCTGAGTAAATCCACTCCTGCCCCGTAAAGCGTAACCGCCCATAAGGGAAGTAAAGAGTAAGAGGAAGTAAATGCAGATAAGCTACAGTCGTAGCTGAGCAGTTATTACCAGGGGTGGAAGTAACTAATTACAAGTTACTGTAATTAATTAGATGTTTTGGGTACTTGTACTTTTATGAGTAGATGAGAGGTCTGTATCTTTACTTGTAACTAAGTGTGCATCACACTATGTAATCTACTTTGGTACAATTAAAATAATTATTAGAATCTTTTATCTGCATCTTTGTGTCCATATAAAGTATCTGATTACAAACAGACCAACGAAAACCAGATTAAAAAAACAAAACAAAACAAAAAGAAAAAAACGCTGAAGCAGGCACACGTTTGGAGGAGGGATGTTAACGATTAATCATTAACCAATTAATCTTCGTTAGGAATTTAAGCAATTAAAAATGTATTGATTGATAATTAATCAATAGTCTTGGGATGTCAGCACCTCATTTGTTGAATAAGGAAACGTAAACTTAAAATGACAAAACAGAAAAAATTGAAAATGAGCATCTTTTAAATGATTAAAAAGGAAAATCAAAATAATGCACGAAATTTGCAACCCTGGTTTGTTAAGATGAGTTTTAGACTGAAGATTTGATTGACTGCTGCTATTGATAATCAATTAAACATCAATGGTTAAAAAGTAACAAATAGTCTGAGAAGTTTTTGACAAGAATACTTCTACTACTTTAATTAAGTCTTTTTCCTCAGACAACATTTTACGCTTCCGTTTAATCTTTGCTCCGAGTCTGAATCAATATCATAAAAGCACAACGCTTCCATGCAGGCTTGGGCCTGGTTGATGATACCATCATGTTGCAAATCATCCTATTAAAGTGATTATGAGCGATAAAGCAGCTATAAAAAGAACTGAGCTGATAAAATGCTCCACTTAGCTGATTTTACAACACAGTCAGGGGGAGTGTTTTTTTTTGTTGTTTGTTCATTTAATCCCTGCGTGGGATCGTACACGTTGGTTTCAGTGTACAGATGTTACTGACATTTATTGCTGATGCTCCTTCCTTGGAAATAAGATTTCGAGACACAGGCTCACATCATCCCCGTTGTGTGTCTGTGGCCCTCAGCTGTTTCTGAGAAGTCTCAGTAATTTCCTAAAACACTGTAGTTTTTAACCCTCTGATGCAAAAATTGGTTTAAAAGTGACCCAAGTGAAAGATTTTGTTTTATATCTTTACATTTTATGTTGTTTTTTAACATCACAAACACTTATTTCAGTGTTACTTGTTTTTATTTATCAACCTATTCGTGCTGGCCCAACACATTTATCACTTTTCATATCAGACTGTTTATTCTATGTTTTGTTGTTGTTTGCTCTCATTGTTTCTATGATTGTCCAGAATAAGAATATGACAATTTTAAAAGACATTACAAAGAAACATTCAGCTACGTATCAAATGAACACAGGTAATTTTTGACCCAGGTTGTGCATTCAAATGTTTAGACTATTTGCATTTATTCGGGACTATTTTCAACTATGGATTGATCCACATTTGGTACTGTACTTTGTATTTGCATGGTGTGTGAGTCACTAAGTGGGATACATCCTTTGCAGAGCACTTTTCATTGGTTTGTTTCCAATAAAAATCTGGAATATGACCACACAAATAAATCAATTCAGGCACTGTTGGACCGATACTGTTGCTGTGGGTGATTGCAGTTAGGTGAATTAAATGTCTGACTCTGCTCCTGCTGGAGTTCATCCCACCATATGTTTTTCCTTCCTGGCCTAACTGAGTCAGCTCCACAGCCTTCCTCAGAAATGGTAATGGCTTGAAAGATGCCAAATAAAGCATTGAGCTCCCACATTACTTTGACAGTAGCAGCTGCTTACTGGTTGTTACAGTATAAACTCATTTTGCTTCTCCAAATATTTTTCACATAATTACTTTAAACTATTTTAACTTCTACTGGAGATCTCAAAGTTTCCAAAGATGTGACATACTCCAGGCCCTATTTAGACAGTCTGAAAGGTTATATTTAATTTTTTAACTGGTCACAGACGTGTTTTGGGGCTTCAGAATGTCATCTTCCATTTCCTTTTAGAGCATAAATATTTAAATGATTCAGCAGGTTGGAGAAGAGAACACAGATCCTGAAAGACTGATCTACTTTTGGTGATTCAGGCACTGCGATTTACCAGCAGGTCATAAAAATTAACATTGTGATTATCAACCAATGGGCTGCAGGTGGGTGAAATAGGATGAAGCGTCTACTTCTGTACTTACTGTGCGTGTGTGCGCTTTTACACATGACGCTCGACAGGACTGCTGTGACATTACAGCATGTATGGAAACATTACTACATTAAAAACTGGAAGCAGTTTCTCTGATCAGTAAAGTAAATTGTAAAGAAAAACACCTGTATATTAATACAACACACAATAAAGAGATCGAAATGTGGACCTGCTCGGCATAATTTAAAAGATGATTTAATTATCAGAGAGGCTGCTTTCAGGTTCAATCCCATGCACACAGTAATGAAATACTGTTAATGTTAAAGCAGCAAAACTAACAGGTAGACCTGCTGTGCGTAAAAGCGCACACAGCTTAATATTATTTCATGCACCTGCAATCATCTGTAATTAATTAGAATGTTAATTTTTATGAACTCTATATGCTCAATGGATCAGTTGCTTCCTGCTGCTTCAGGATAGCAATGCACTGACAATGTGCATGACCACACTGAATTTCAAGACCAACACATCCTGCGCGCACAGATGGGCCAGGGGAGAGAAAATGACAACTGAGCTGGTCAGAAATAAATAGCTGCACTGAGATCTGCGCTGTTTTGCACCAGGCGGAAGATAAAGCCCTGTGGCGGGGGAAAATTATAAGAACGGTCTGAGCCGTGAGCCAGAGTATGGAGCTGAGCAGGGCAGGCAGATGGAGTCCAGGTGGAAGGCTGACTGAATCCGAGGCTGGTTTGCAGAGGAGTAGGAGTGGTGCAGTGGCAGGTGTCGGGGAAAGGGATTAATTCTTTGGGTAAACACAAAAAGAAGAGCGGCTGGAACTAGACTGACTTGGGTAGAAGAGTCTACGATCTGGCAGCGTGGTGGAGTTGAGGCCCAGTATATGTAGTGGGTTAATGAGATGCAGCTTCCTCCAACACCTGCACACCTGAATCCACTCCTGTAATCAAGCACAGACAGACACACAGACCTCAGTGAGCCGAGGGTATGACATTCAGTTTATATTCACCAATGCCTTCTCTCTCTACTTTCTTTCTTTTTTTCAGTAAAGTTCCTTTTGAAGAACGAGTATTCACTGTGCTGAAGTGGCTTCAGCTGCCAGAGGATGAAAGGTTGGTTGTTCCTGTTTCCCTGAAAGCAGTGAGGTCAATAAAGTTCTCAGTCAGGATAACATCATTCAGCAGCTGGGATTTTTTTTTTTTTTCTAATTGCATCCGTGCTGGTGTTTTTTTTTTAGTTTTAATGGCAAGTGTCAGTAAAAATTGACCTTTTCCTCCAGACCGGATTTCTACACGTTGTATCTGGAGGAACCGGATAAATCTGGACACAGCTACGGTCCTGTCAGCGGAGGGGTGAGTTCACCTGACCATAAATAATCACAGATAGAGCTCGTTATAGCACAATTAAAAGTCTGAAGTCCTGTAATGGAACACACATAAAAGATCTCCATAAATGTTATAGAAGAGAATCACATCATGATGATGAAAAGCCTGGACGTTGCAACATCATCTAAACCGATGCATTTATCAGATCAGTTAGCATGTTGTTTGTTTTTATGGACACATTATCTGGTTAATGACATCTGATTGCACCAGCCCGCCCCCACCGGAAGAGCAGCCGACAGATCATCTGTGCACGCAGTGCTGTAAATTATGGGCCATATATATTCTTATTGTGAGGCAGCAACCTCTTGTGGCCGTATCATGATGGTAGCAGAGTAAAGAGCGACACAGTCCACACTGCATGGGTCAAACAAACACAAGACTTTCACCCAGGAGAGTGGATCTCAAATATTACTCAACCCATCAGCCTAATGTTTTTTTGGTGCAGATTCATGACTGTATGCTGAAGGACAACTTTTTGAAAAGGCCCTTTTTTATGGCTCCATGCTGACGACGGCCACAGGTCATCCTGCTCCACCAGGAAACATGTTCAAACTTTACACAAACGACCACTTGGACTGAAGGATGGACTGATTAGATGTTTTGTGTCCAAAAGGTCACAGGTCAAAGGTCACAGTGACATCACTAAACACATTTTTGGCCATAACTCGAGATTTCTTTCGCTAATCACAACAAAAATTACACGCAAATCTCTAACAGGATAAAAATGAAAAGATGATGACATTTAAAAACCCAAAAGGTCATAGGTCACCTTAACTGTGACATCATAATGTTCAGCTCTCTATCAGTCCTCTGTCCTCTGTAAAAACAGTCTCTAAGCGAAGACAGTGTGTTTCCCGACTAACACGCAGTCATTACAAAAAAGCAGTTGCAACGTAACTTTTGGTATTTGACGTGGTACTTTAAACATAACCAGTACATTGATGGAGAGCACTCACAGCCTCAGTCCACGGGGCCTTTCCCAGTGCAAAAATGTCGGCATAGAGTACTCGCTGTGGTCCTGCTCTGGATAAAGGGAGGGCTGACGCTCAGACCTGCAGGTCTGTGAGTTCATGAGATTTTGTAGGCGTGGAAGCATCTCATAAGAGCTGAAGCTGAACGGAGCCCGGTTGAGGAAGAACAAGCATGACTCAGACAAGTGCAGCTTTTTATCCACAGTTGAACATCCTTCAACTCTCGGTGACCAGAAAAAAACAAAAACAAAAGCCAATCGCTCAGCACAGAAGAAACACTCAGCACCTTGTCATGCTGCAGTGCTTTTCACCAAAAATGGCTGTTCTTGCAGAAACAGCTGGATACGTTGGACTGCACTCTGCATGTATTTACAACTTGTACATCATGTGTTTGTCCTGATCTGACACATACAGATTACAAACACAATTATTACATACATATACAGCGTAAGGCTTCACAGGTGTTTCATTTATATTGTCTTATTAAACCTCTTCTCAGGACTATGTGGGCTTTGCACATATACTGACCTCTGCTCCTCTTATCTCACAGGTGGAACAATTGTTTATATTTAGTGAATTCATGTATAGTAATTCCCAGCATAGCTCTGACCAGTTTAATCTCAAAGGAAGGTCTAATCACGGGATAAAACGACAAAGGTCTAGCTGAGTGTTTTTGTTTTGATCATGAGATAAAATCAGCGTGGTGATTTTCCAGTTTTAGTCAAGTGGAACAAATAAAGCAAAAGCAAAAGCAAATAAAGCTTAAGGGCTAAGGATAATGTGTTTAGGTGGAAAAGATATTTCCACACAAATACAGTCTAGACGGAGGCAAGAGGACACAAACCCTAAGTGTGGGGTGATGGCTGATTCAGAGAGTAGGATGAAAGAACGTCAAATGACATTGGCTAAACATAACATTGACTGTAAGTATTTCTGTCTGTATCGTCAGATTATTTATGTTAGTCAGTTATCCCGGTGAATTTAGGCTATAACCTAAACTGACCTAACGGTGAGATCATGAGTTGTTCTGGTCATAAGGTTCCATTCCAAGAAGGAACTGTAGACTGTCAGAGTGCACTTAAAAATGCCTGTGAGCACAATGACAGTGTAATTTTTGAAAGTGGCAGAGGAAGCGAAATTATACGCATTCTTTACTCAAGTGTAAGCACAGATACTTGCATAAATAATGACTTTGGTAAAAGTCCTCAAGTAAAAGTGATAAAATACAGACTCTGAAATTTACTCAAAGTGTGAGTGCCGTCCTCTGAAGGACATTTCTACCAGCTGTTTCTCCGCAGTCGAGTCTCTCTGTCTGCTACCACTGTCATACGTGACATGCACTGATGCATACACCAAGAAATCATCTTTTCTATGTCCTAATGTCCCGTCCATTTAGGTGGAAATCAGTCTTCTTCTTGGGAAGGTGAAGAGCAATGTTGCAAGACAAAAAATAATCAAGATAAAAAAGAAACAAGCTTGTGTTGAAAATGCAGAGCTACATTTCAAGCCCACAGGTTGTGGTTAATACTCAGCTTGTATGTTTATTTATTTATTTGTTTATTTGTCAGTTGGATCCCCGTTAGTTGGTGCCAAGGCAGCAACTACTCTTCCTGGGGTCCATGTACAAAAATATTCACATTACAAAATTAAAAACAAGATACAATACAATACAACAACAAAAAAATACACAAGATCACCCAACCGTCGCCCACCCCTACCCTCTGCCTCGCCCTCCCGATTCCCTCCCACCACCTCTAAAAGTTTAAAAGTTAAAGCCAGTAATGCCAACGATACAACATTAAAATTGAGCTGTTACAGTCATTTCAGAGTTGATCTCATTCACTCAAAGCAACCCATTTTTTAAGACACTTTTTTAAAATTTATTTTAGCACAACAGGTAGTGAATTCCAGCGAGTGGAAGCTCTGTAAAAACCTGTTTTCTGGATTGCACTGGTTTTAGGTGTTGGAACTACTATGTGACGTTGTGTTGCTTATCTTGTAGTATGAGTGTGTCTGTCATTGATATACAATGTGTCATTGTTTACACTGGGCGTTGTAGAGCAGCGTCTATTAAATATGGTTTATACAAGTATGTGGACAAATAAAAAATGAAGGGACAAGTCTCTACCTGAGCACAAGCTATGAAACTGAAATTGCACTGTCTGTCTATTGCTAACCTCAGACGTGTGTTAGACATGTTAATTAACACCACGTGCTCAGTAAGAGGAGAGAAGACTTCTGTTGTAGATCCTGAGAAGGGCAAGAAGGGCACCCTAGGGCACTTTAACCCATTTTATCCCCTGGGAGAGCAGCCTATGGGGCACTTAATCACATTTTGTGTCTTGGAAGGGGACCCAATATGGCACTTTATCATGTTTCGTCCACTAGAGGGGGACCCTAGAGAGTACTTTATCACATTTTGTCCACCGAAAGGGCAGCCTAGATGACACTTTATCATGTCTTGTCCAGGGTTTCCCTGTCCTGGTCCTCAGCGCTCACTGCTCTGCATGTTTTAGATGTTTCCCTGCTCCAACACACCTGATTCAAATGAACAGGTAATTATCAGGCTTCTGCAGAGGTTTGAAAACAAGCTGATCGTCCAAATCAGGTTTGTTGAAGCAGGCAAACATCAAAGGGTGCTTTCACACCTGAAAGTCCGTACCAAGGTCCGAAACAAGGTTAATTTTTTTGAGAGACACTGTTTACATTTGGTCTGACATGGTATTTATCCAAGCAGACTAAAAAACTATGCATGTCATTCATATGTCCTGTCATCATCACCTACATGGGCTGCGTCTTCTCATATTTGACACTGATTGGTTTGTAGATGGGCATGCATCTGATCCAGACCAAGACCACCTCTTTTAGCTAGACCAGAGTCCAGCCTTTTGGTCTGGAAAGTGGTCTGGAGGACTTTGCACACCTGTAATTTTGTCTGGACCAAAAGAGGTAGCTGTGAAAACATCCTAAAACATGCAGGACAGTGAGCCCTGAGGACCAGGACTGGGAAACGCTGCTGGAAGTGCACGTGAGAGGGCGACTGACATATCTCAACAGCTGTGGACAGATCCTAAGAGGATGAATCCCAAAGGCTTTGGTGACATTTCCGGGACTGCCACCGGCAGATCAATCTTTCTCACTTATCCAGTAAAATATCTCAACATCTACTGGATGGATTGGCCCAAAATATGATACAGACAATCATGTTCCCCTTAGGAATGATTTTAACAACTTCATGTGGAGATATCATATGCAGGTACCGAAAAGCTGCATTCTTTCTAATGGCCAGCAGGGGGCGACTCGTTAGAAAAATCTGTTTGATTGTATAAAAATGTTTTGATTAATGTCTCAGTCAACAATTTCCTCGTGAGGTTATGGTTTCAACTGTTAGTTTCAAGTCTTCTACAATACAGCATGATGCTCATCTAGAGCAGTGCTTCCCAACCCTGGTCCTCAGGGACCACTGCCCTGCATGTTTTAGATGTTTCCCTGCTCCAACACACCTGATTCAAATGATCAGATCGTTATCAGACTTCTGCAGAGGCTTGATGATGAGCTGATCATTTGAATCAGGTGTGCTGGAGCAGGGAAACATCTAAAACATGCAGGATAGTGGTCCCTGAGGACCAGGGTTGGGAAATACTGATCTAGAGCATGGTATGCTTTAGGGCGTGGCTATCAGGATGGTGGTGTAGCAATGCTTACCCTCCTCAGCTCCATGGTCTCATCCAAAATCACTTCTGCCTCCAAAAAATCAAGATGGTGACAGCCATGATGCCAAACTCAAGGCCTCAAAACAGTAGCCCAAAAAGCAATAGGCTTTTAGTATTTCGCTTGCCAATTGGCTGTAGCAGCTCAACCATAAGGGGGAATTTGGTGTTTCAGTGTTTTGCTGGAAGGCACTTTAGTTAGTTGAGTAATTGAAGAGTAATTGAAGGTGGAAGCGCCAAACCTGTGATTAAAGGACGACCTGCTGAGCCTTGGCTGCCCTGCCCAGATTTCCAGTGAATTTTCTGCATATGGGTGCCTGCTAAAATGCCCATTCCACAAAGTCAGGCATGTCTATCATATAAATCTCAGGGGATGCAAGTGTGGTAATAGACATGAAACCACCCCACCCTCAGGTTTCCAGATTCTGATCCTCCCATCTCTCATTCATCATCATCAGCTGATCCAATCTCTGGCAGGACTCGGCGTCCTGCATTTGTACTTCTACCAAATATGAGGTTTCCACAAAACAATATCTCCCTTTTGTGAGCAGCTGCTTTGATGAGTGCCACAGAAACTCTCTTTTCATTTGTCTTGTCTCGGGTCGCCTTTTCATACACAAACTGTGACAGGGGTAACTTGACCTGACAGGCTCATCTCCACATTTTCACAATCTCTGTGCCATCTCTTTGGCACAAACAAAGCCTAAAACACATGGGTGGGTGCTGCAGGATCATGTTCACCCTGTCAGATTATCTGGAAGTCCATTATACCAAATGGTGAAAAAACACTTCTGCATCTCTTTAAGCTCCTTTCCACCAAACTTGTTCTGGTTGGAGAGGAACCATTGAACTCAATGATGCCATCAACAGAGACAGTAACCCGTAGAGTATGACAAAGCCCACTTTGCTTCCCAAAGAAAATATGCAATTTTTTTGGTTCCTGATTTCTAGGAAGCTTTTTTGGGTTTGTTTTTGGTGAATTTCTCAGATGACAATGGTGACAATGTTAGCATGTAACTGAAGGCAGCGCTGTGCCTCAGAAGGGTTTGTTTGTGGTGGGAATGTGATCCAGTCACATTAATCTGACCCAGCAAACCAGATGCACTCTGCAAGTTTGAGCTAAACAGCTCATCTGATGACAGCGCTTTGCCTGCCATATTGACCAGATAATTACCATGGAATTGGTGCAGGCAAACACAAGGCTTTACAAGAGCATAGAAATATGTCAAGATAAAACATTAAAAGAACATTCAAACTGCATTTGATGTCATAAAAACAAAAGCAAAAAGCAACCCAATAAATAGTTAAAACATAACAGAAATTGCATTTAAAAACATAAAAACAAAAGCAAGCAAATATGAAAACAGTAGCTACAGATTATCTTAACAAGAAGTTATGAATCTACTTCACTGGAAAACTGTATAAAGACTATTCTGCCAACAGACGCCAGCAAATGCCAACCGTGCCTATGCTCCATGTTAAATTGCATACTTGCGTTATAAACTTCTCTCACAGAAATTTACACTAAACCAGAACACAAACTCCTTCCATCATTTGCTTTCTTGCTCCAGCCCAGGACAGATCTGACCAATAAGCAGGGTCAATGTTCTCACTTGGGTCGCTTGGATTTTTCTGTGTGAAAAGAAACCGAACCAAGTTTAAGTCCTCAACTGATTCAGACCAGCAAAAAACAAAAAAACAAAAAACAAACCCAAACCTTTTTTTTCAAGTGATGTCACGAAGGGTTTTCAGTTGGTTTTGTGGATGTGAAGGGGTGTGTTTCACTTGTCAAATGGAGATTGATATGGGCTACAGTTGGTAGATTAACTGTATTTACACACCGTGTTATAACTCAGACTTGCTGTGCTCAGTGTCTTGCCTGAAGGCAGCTCAACATGCTGACAAAACAAATCAAAGATGCAACTGAGGGACAACCTGCTGAGCCAAAACTGCCCTGCCCAGATTTCCAATGAATTTTCTGCATATGGTTGCCTTATTTTCTTACACATATTTAAATGAGGGTTTTGTGTATGTTACAGGTTTCTGCCATGGGGGAGTTTAGACAGAGAGCAGAATGACTGAAAGCACAAGATGAAAGGAGGTTAAGTTTTGGGGAAATTGTTGATGTATTGCGATGCGGACCCGGAAGATTCTGAATCGATTCATAAATGTCAAGGGTGTCGGGGTGAAAAGGGCAGAACTCAGCTCAGCTCACTCCACCTCATTTTAATTTACTGTCATACAGACAGGGAACTGTAGGATTATTTAAAGTTTCAAACTGATTAATTCATTAATTAATGCAGTTAACTTTTTAACCATTTAATTGCCACTTATGTTTCACTTTGTATTTCAGGGAAATTGGAGCAAGAGACTAAAAATCGTAGCCCTCTGAATCATAATTGAATTGTGAGGTACGTGGAGAGTCTCACCTGTAATGGAGGTGTTAGTGGAAAAGGCAAATAAACATATTGCTAAGCTACAGCAAAGAAAATTGAAGAACAACAGATGAAATTACATGAGGACAGCAAGATATAAGGTTAGAAACAAATAAAAATAATAATAAATAAATAAATCCATTGCACAGGAGGTGAAAGCTGTGTCCTCTGTGTCCTCACCAGGCAGCTGCTCAGCACTGTATCTGGTCTGACAATGGCCATAACAAGAAGGATCAATGACCAACCACTCACACTCAAACCCACACTAGTGGCAAAAAGTCAGCGTGCAAGGTAGCAGCCTAACCATAGGGAGCAGTTTGGTGTGCCTTGCTTGAGGGTACCTCAACATTGTTGACAGGAGTAATCCAAGATAAAATCACCAACCCTGACATTAATGGCCGACCGAGCTGCCCTGCCCAGATTTCCAATGAACTGTTGGTTTATGGGTTCCAGCTAAAACGCCTGTGCCAAAAGTCAGCCATGTCTATCATGCCAATCTCATAATGATGCAGGTGTGGTAAAATACCTGAAACCACCCTCAGCTTCCAGCTTCAGATCATCTGCATCTGTGTCATCCATCTGTTTCTCCAGTCTCCAGCAGGACCCAGTGTCCTTCACATGTCTCACCATGAGTGTCAGCAGGACACAGACAGCTTGTCAATGAGCTTTCAATGAGTAAATGTCTAAATAGCTGTTTTCAGTGAAACCCCCTTTTCAGAGACCATGTCTCAGGTTGTCTTATTGTCATACTGAAACTGTCTGGCAGAGGTAACTTGGCAATAATATGGGCTGCAATTGATAAATAGACTGCTTTACAGATGAGCAATTTGGTAATCATTTGGTAACTTGTTTTGCTTGAAGGCACCGCAACTTGTTGACAGATTTCCAAGGAATTCGCGGAGAATTCCTTGGAAATCTGTCAACAAGTTGCGGTGTGCCGACCAAAATGCCTTTGCTAGAAAGTCAGGCATGTCTATCACGTTGATCTCAGATGATGCAGGTGTGGAAATAGACCTGAAACCACCCTCAGGTTCCACATTCTGATCCTCTGCATCTCTGTCAATCAGTGTCTCCGATCTCTAGCAGGACTCGATGTCAGAGCCGGTCGGCCCCATACATGAAATGCTTTACATGGCTGTCTGCTCAGTTAGGAGGGTTAGGAGGTCAGGACCGACTCTGCTCGGTGTCCTTTATTTGGACCTCTCACAAAATGAGGTTTCCACAAGACAATATCTCTTTTTTTTGAGTAGCTGCTTTGATGAAACAGAAACTCTCTTTTCAATTGTCTCGTCTCAGGTTTCCTTATTTTCACACACAGACTTTGACAGGCGTAACTTTACCTAACGGGCTCACCTCCACCTTTCCATAATCTCTTTTGCCACATGTTTTGGTGAAGTGAAGCCAAAAACTGTGGTGCTCTGCAGGATCATGTCCAACCAAATCTGGAAATTCATTATACCAAACAATGGGGGGAAAAAACACCTCTGCATCTCAGAAAAAAACAGAAAAAAACATTGCTGCCTCTCTTTGAAGATGTTCCCAGCTGTTAAAACATCTACATCTGGTTTTCATGTGGCATACTCCTTAACAGCTGACAAAGTCCAAATAAAAGTGAACGGTGGTGAAACACCGTGCAGCTCCGGGGTCATGGTGAAAAAGAAAAACAAACCTTTTGATAGCTCACAGCTGTAGCAATATTACCCCTGCATGTCCAAACAGTCAATGATCATCAGTCAAACAGTCTGACGTTCTATAACAATAGTCCACCAGTTTACTGAGGAGCCAAACAGGCTGTGGGTCAACAAACCCAGGAAACCACCTTTACAGGTTTCACAGTGAATTCTGCTCTTTACCTCTTTTTTTACTTAAAGGGGAAATATATTTATTGTAATAAATGACATAACATGTCATCATATATCAAGGAAACATGCCAAGTTTTAATACTGTTCTCCTTTGAAACTTCTTTGCCTGGCTGGTAAACTGTTTTTATTAACTGTTGATTGTTTAAAATTAATGCTGAATGTTTGCTGAATGAGTTAGCGTCTGTTTTTGAGTCATAAAAAAAATCATGAATAATCTTGTAGAAGGTCTTTGACTGTTGAAATTTAAGTCCAGGTCCATTACTACACCAAGATTTCTGGCTTGATTTGTGGGTTTTAGTGTCATGGATTTAAGGAGACCACTGACTTATAATCTTTGTTCTTTGTTCTTTTTGGTGTTTGGCAAATCCACTTATTGATTTCTTCACTTATTTAGCAAATGTAGATGACTGTAGTCATATGGTGGCACTGTTATGTAGAGTTGTGTGTCATCTGCAAAAGTGTGATAAGCAATGTTATAATTAATACAATAATAATAATAATAATCACCATTTGACACAAAGTAATCCCTGTCTTTTGAATGAGATTTGAACTAATTTAGCACAGTTTGAGAAAATCCCACCAACTTTTCGTGTTTGTCGAGCAGTATCATGCAGTTAGGACACAGCTTGAACTGTGGGAAGATTCTTTTCTGACATGATCTCATGATTTTGCTGCCTTGCATGTTACTTTCTCTTAACAGCAACAGGATGTTATAATGTGTCAACTGTTATTGCCGCCACATGTTGAATGTGTCTGGTTCTGTTTGTTTTTTTGTATGTTCGCTGCAGCTGATCCAAGCACTCCAGGGTGTAGATAAGATTGTTGGTCAGCTCATGAATGGCCTGAAGCAGATTGGCCTGCACCGCTGTGTCAACATCATCATCTTGGCAGATCATGGTAACACACGTCATGACACAACCTTGGAAATATTTTCTCTCTGTTAACATTTATTCCAAATAATGAAATCATGCATCGAATCAATTTAGCGATGTTTTGTGTGGGTTGCAGTAGAGATGTACTGATACGCCAGATCGATATCAGGGCAGATACTAGCTTATGAAATAGCTATCGGCCATCCTGCAGCCAGCTGCTGAGTCATTACTGTGCAACCTGAACGCAGCTATAGTGTTCTTTACCTTCAGGCAGCCATTCATATCAACCGCTCTGAAAATAAACCTGCAGAGACTTGAAACGTGTTTTACATCGGAAATCAATGAGTGACAACACCTGACTGTCTTCTTTTATATTTTCTCAAAGAACACAAAGGCATCACGCTGTTATGCAGCTCTGAGCAGCAGAGCTCTTTCTTCTGTGGTGCGTTCAGGAAGCGCCGCCGTCAGAGGCTTAAGAGTCGGCTGCTGAAAAAGCATCTCGCTGACAGACGTCTGTTTTCAGAAATGCCATATTGAGTAGGGACCATGTGATGTAAATTTTAATCATCAGAGGTTATCCTTGTTGCTGACAGCTAACGTGTCCACACATCTATTAGAGCTGAACGATGTGGCTTATTATAATTGATATGTTGATATTTTTAGCTTATTAATACCATCAGAGCTGGACCTTGTGGACAGAATCAAAAATATTTGATCAAATTCCTCAATATTGATAGTGCAAGAATATTTAGGGACATTTATTGGTGCTTAAAATATTAGCAAACATTAAAACATTAAAACTTTTTTTGAAACATAATCCTCAGTAATGTGAATATAATGACTAAGTGGATAAAGGCAAATGATATGTTATGGTACCACAGCAACAAAGCACAAATCCTTAAAATACAGATAAAATGTAGCTTGTCTGTCTGCAACATTTATTTCTGTCCAGAGTTACATGAATTTTTCACTAAGATCTTGTATTGATGATGGGAGAGTCGGACCGCTGTGTAAAGTCCCAAAGACTCTCAATGGGGTTCAGGTCTGGACTCAATCACAATCCTCATTTTTTTGGCCACTTAACGTTGCTGAACTTCGACCTGAACAACTGAAACAACCCCAGATCAGAACACTGCCACCACAGGCTTGTACACTAGACACTAGGCATGATGGGGGCATCACTTCATCTGCCTCTCTTCTTACCCTGATGCCCACATCACTCTGGAACAGAGTCAATCTGGACTCATCAGACCACATAACCCTTTTCCATCGCTCCAGAGTCCAATCTTTATGCTCCCTGGCAAACTGAAACTACACAGCTGTTTAGTCCCAATCCCTTGAGTTCTCCTCACATTATGTGTGTGGAAATGTTCTTACTTTCACTATCAAACACAGCCGTGAGTTCTACTATTGATTTTTTACGATTTGATTTCACCAAACGTTTAAGAGATCGCCGATCACAATCATTCCAGATTTTTGTCCGTCCACATTTCTTCCTTGAAGATGATGGTTCACCACTATCCCTCCAGGTTTGAATAATGTGTTGGACAGTTCTTAACCCAGTTTTAGCAGTTTCATCAATCTTCTTAGTTGTTGTTTTTTTGTTTTGTTTTGTTTTGCTTGGTGCAGGCCAATAATTTGACCCTTCTGAAACAGAGTAAGGATATGTCTTCTGACATCTGTCATCTTAAATCCAAGTGGTGACTTTTGACCAGGCGGAGTATATTCACAGCTTTATAGCTAAAATTTGTGGTGCACCGCAGACAGTTTCATATTTAAAGCAACATTCTAATACACATGCTATCAGGGCTGCTATAATGATACGGTGCATATAACAGTAATATTCAACTGTATTTTAAACAAGCAACATCTAATCTGCTATGATTCTGGACATACACACTTAATTTAATTTAACATTACTATCACTTAAAAAATATAAAATATATTTAATGTGAAACAATTAGGCTGTAACACAGTATCACCGTAACACTTTACCTTTTAACTACATATTTTTTTTACAGTGTAAATACCTTAAAACTACATATTTTACAGTGCAAACATTTCCACAGACAAGTGCAGTTCTGTAATATTAATGAAAAATAAAATAATGTGTCTGTCATGTACCTAATTAGTGATAATTTCAAACCCTCAAAATGAAAGAAAATTACTTTTCAGCTGAAATAAATTAATTAAACACAGTTTTTTGTTGTACCACAAATTCAACGGCTAGAACAGTCTGGTAAGTTCAGGAAATGACATCACTT
>JAJHUR010120864.1:0-27947 GCA_027495735.1 Lutjanus campechanus | reverse complement strand
GTGCGCATTTTGGACCGGGCACTGGACCAATTTGGTTGGACGGTGTTCAGTGTTCAGGAAATGAGCCATCGATAACAGACTGTGCACACCTGGGATTAGGGTCACCTGGGATTAGCTGTGTTCATGGAGGGGATGCTGGTGTCATCTGTGAGGGTAAATGTTCACACATGCTTGAAGTACTCCAGTCATTGTCTTAGTTGGTGACACGCAAAATGATTTGTTTCTTTGGTCTGATTTACTTTCCAACCTTTCTTATTTTCTATCCTAATTTTTCAAGATTCCACTTTTTTAGACCAACAACCGCCACTGCAGGTCTCTCAGCTTGTTTGCTCCCGTAATCAGGTCATAGTTGGCGTGCGCTCGGACATCCTGCTGTCGTCTGGTTTGAACCCACTCTCTGGTCACCTGGCTGCCCCTAACTGTACCAGATACAGAGTCCAGGATAATATTGTGTGGTACCCAATGGCACGTCGGGCTGGCATCTGTGGAACTGCACTGGCGGTAAAAATTTATTGCTTTTATGAACCCGATTAATTGTTTATTCTATTATGTTATTTTCTTGTGTTTGACTACAGTTACTTTCTGTAGGCTTATTAGGGCTGCAACTAACAATTATTTTCATTATTGATTATTTTTTTTAAAAATGATCCACATGTCAAAACATGAAATGTGAAAAATACCTGCGCCAAGTTATGAAAAGCCCAAGATCACATGGATGGATGTACCTGGTAAATGGTTTGCATGGGCTGAGATAGGAACCTAGAATGAAGCTCCCAGATGGCCAATTTTACCTCTAGGGGTGTATATATGAGATAGTTATAGATAGTTATAAGTATGGATGATGACGACAGGGAGCCTGAGGTGAAGAGAAAAGAACTGTTGGGCAACTTGGGGACAAATTCATGACAACAAAGACCAGTAAGAATAGGGATTTCAAAATTCATTCAACCAAACCCTGAGTGCAAAACTAGGCCTCAAGGAATTTACCTTGAGGCTTTTTAGTAATCAAATTACTCAAGTTACTCAAGGAATTGTTTCAGCCCTATATGAATCGGCCATTAACTTATACTGAAATAACTTCAATTATATGTCTTAATGTGCATTACAACTCCCTGTTAATTACTGCTGCTTATTAGCTTCACTGAATATATATTTAACCAGTGGCTGTAACACTGTAATTAAGCCCACTTATTTAACATTTTTTCTGATAAACACAATTAGAAAATATAAACAATACGTGAATGACATTAGAGCTGCAGCTATCGATTATTTTATTAATCAAGTAATCTATTGATTATTCTGGCAATTAATCAAGTAATTGGGTAAGAAATATTGCGCGTTCTGCAATTTTTTTTTCTGTTACATTACTTTTGCTTTATTTAAGAGCAATGGTAATATACAAAAGAGAAAACAAGACAAGCCTCTTAAATGTTGTTCATTGTTAAATGAACAACTATAAATTGCTAATGTATTGGTTCACTGTTTTTACTTGACTTTTTTACTTAACTACAAAGCAAAAGGAAAGGTAGTAATGTCACCAACACGCTTTTAAACTGAACAGTCACCAGAATGCTTCATTAACATTATTAATCATTAACATTTTTCTTCTGGAGCAGGATGCCCCCAGACCCCCTACAGGGGGCTGGTTTAACCAACATGTCACTTTTGCAGGTATGTATTTAGTGATTAAAAAATACCAAAAGGAGTATCATTAAAGTACAACAAAAGCAATAAAAATGTTGATTTTTCAAAAAAAAAGTAAACAATAATATTTATACTCGTAATTAAGTATTTTTACATGCTGGTATTAATGCTTTTACTTAAGTAAGGGATCCAAGTACTTTTTCCATCACTACAGGTCAGTGACCAGTGTTTGAGCAGACTCTCTGTGGCTCAATGAATACACTGTTTTATTTATGGCAGCCCGCCACATTAAAAACATCTGCACCATGACAGGATTTTCTATTTTTGGAGTTGCGCACCTTTCTCGGTCGTGTCTAGAAGGGAACTCTTGATTTGCAAAACCCTCGCGAGATTTGTGTCCCTTGTTTCTACAAAAATAATCAAACTCGTGCGATCTTTCACGGGTCTAGGGTTCCCTTCTAGACACCACACTCTCTATCTCTCTGTCAAACTGATGACAGCAGACTGTGAACAGCATGATGTTTCACTTTGCAGCGTTTCCCACACAGAGACTTTATTTGTGCGGACACCAGGTATAGTTTGTGACCAATACTGGCATTTTTATTTTTATCAGTTCGAGAGGACAACGGCATCTGCGATTGATTAATGATCAATCTGCCCTCCTCCCCCTCCCTCACCTGTTCGCTCTGCTGTGAGGAGGTTTCACAGTTTCAGACAGACAAACACAGACTCTCCTGTTTAATGTATAGGTCTCCTCGTACAGTTGTTTCATCTTATAAGTGCAACTGTTGGTGTCATTCACCATCACAGTAGTTTCAAGTGTCAAGGAGCTGCAGTGACAGGAAGGCCACCATCTTGATACAATGTTTACATGGGAGCTAGCAAAGCATTGCAGTGGCCAGGAAAACTTTCTCATATCACCAAACTAAGTATTTTCTACTCCAGCCTTTTCAAAAAGTGCATGGAAGGCATTTAAAGTCCTTAAAAACGCAATGTCATAAGTTGATACAGATTACTAACCCGTTTTACACAGGAGAAAGGGAGACGGGAGTCATCAGTTCATGTCATTCTGCAGGCTGCTCTCTGTCTGAGGGGTGGAAGCCCCACACAGTCACACCACAACCAGTGCTCACCTCAGCAGAAACTCCCTCTTGTGGTGCAACTAAGAAACTGCACTTTCAAGACCACTTGGCGAAATCACTGTCACATTACATTAAAATTTGGCCTTTTCACAGAAAACATGAAATATCTTAACAATTGTGGCAATACATTTATAGGTGTCACACTGAGGTACATTTGCTACAGTGTACAAGCAATTCTGCTGAGGTATTTGGCTGTAGTCTGGCCAGTATCATCGCTGGATGAGAATCACTTCCATACAGACCTGAAGGATAAAGTGTGTCCCTTCTCCCAAACCTCATATAGCTTGTGTCTTTATCAGTTTTTGAGGAAGAAAGAAACAACTTATTTTGGCTGTTCCTTAATCCTTAAGTGGTCTTAAACACATGTTCTTCAGATGAAAGTTTCTCTAAACCCTTAGTTACCCGCTGCCATCCTTTTTCTTTCAGACCAACAACACGCATGCCATCTACTCCAACTATTTGTTTTTATACCCTCTAAACAATGATCCTTTGGTTCTACCTGAGATTATCCCGTTCTCCTGTGCCTATCCCTTGGACACCGACACCAGCCTGAAAACTGTAATCAGACCACAACTGTTGTGAGTCTTCTATTTTCATCTTGAAACACACTTAATAGAAGTACATCGCTGTTGGAAATTCCTGAGCTATAAATATAATCATCATTCTTTCTTAACAGCCCTGAAGGTGGCCTCAAGGGATCAGGTACCAAAGCCCCAGCCTACATGCATCTTTTCCATAACTCCGGCTTTGTAGACAGCTACCCAGAGGGACTAGTCACCCTGCCATTGGGCTCTACTCTTCATATTGGAGTGTTTGTGGATGAGAGTGATCCAAGCTTCGCAGTTATTCTGGAGGACTGCTATACCACTCGCTCATCAAACCCTGACGACCCCTTGAAATACTTTCTCATTCATTACAGGTAGGCTTCTCTTCTAATTTAGATGGATTGGAATGTAAAATATAAACTCTATATTGGTGTGTAATGGTCCCAGTGACTCCATCTGACATCTTTGTCAGGTGTACTGCTGACCCTCGACATGTGTCGGTGGTTGAGAACGGTCAGTCCCTCCGTGCTCGTTTCTCTGCCCGGATACTCCCTCCCAAGGTTGACAACCCATATACCTTCCTTCACTGCAGCCTAAGTCTGTGTGACAAGAGGAGCAGAAACTGTGTTCCAGTGAGTCAGACACACAATCCTCTAACTTATTCCAAAAAAATCAATCATTAATCAGTGCTTTATAGCTAAACACCGAGTATTGGTCTCTCATTATTCTACCCTCTCTTACCTCACAGTTTTGCAGAAGGAGGTCATATCGCTCTGTACCTGACACAGATGACCTCGATCACCTCACCATTGGACCAATCACCTGTGAGTATAAAATAAAATTTGTAACAGTGCCGATTTCTTTTGGAATTATATTGATGACAAAGGATTATAGTGATCACGACTACTCAATTTGAAAGTCAGCATTTAAGAGCATTCATGCACAGATTCAAGATTAACTGCTTCTGGAGTTTGGTCTCTCACTTTTCTCCAGCTCTTTCGGCAGCATCTGAGCACTTGAGGTCCCAAAAGGTTGCATATATTGCTCCTCTGTAAGCAGTGACTGGTGACCATATGACTATTTAGGACAACATGAGATGTATATTTATGACTAATGCTTTGCTGCAGAGTCCTGCATGGGTCCAGTTTTGCAAACCCGCCTCTACCTGCAAAGCTGAGAACCAGAACCGACCCATTAATTTTTACAAGCAGCAAATCCACTGACTTCTCAGCCTTTGAGCACACCGAAATCCTCCAAAAACATCTGACTTGGCCTTTAATGATGAATTATCCACAATTTGGCATTCTCCACTGGCTATTTCGCCTCTATATCATCCATGTCAGCTGTGAGCTAACCTACATTGGTGAGTAAATCCAATGCCTCGTTTATTCATACAGTATATTCGTATGTTGGATTTGTGTGGAGCCTGCTGTCAGTCTGATTGTAACCACAGCCCGGAACAATTTTATTATCTTAATTTTTAGTTTGAACCGTTTTCCTGATCAGATCATAACAAACCCAATGACCCCATACCAGGCTGACAAGATCTCTGAGGGCAGCATTTTGGTCAGAGTGACAAATGAGATCATTTTCAAATCCAATAAATGTGACTACAATCGTTCAGAATCTATGCATTTTTATAGAAGAAAGGGTCCAACAGGAGGACCCGTCACTTCCCTGTCAAATTGAACAGTTGACAATCTTCCCTGCAAGTCTGTGCCTGTAAATTCTCAAAGGCTGACTTGTAGACTGAATAGCACTCACATCTTTTTTGTCATCAGTGTACTTCCATAACATCTCAACACTGTGAACTGTAGTTATAACCATGTTTCTGCTTCCTTTTGTTCTTTAGGGGAGGAGAAGTGACATATTAATGGAATAAGATAATACTGCAAAGTGATGCACACACATTCACACACTGTGTGAAAAAAGTGAACGTGATCACTACATTGTGTAGGCTATGCTCAGTGCTGGCTCTGTTTCATCGCCTTAGCAACAGCACCTTTTCATGCCTTAACTGTATTTTTCTGTATTAAAAAATTATACACTGCTCTAAATATACATAAATGAAGATACGGGTCGTAATAAAAATCTGTGAGTAAATGTGACTCTCCTTGTTCTGAATGAAGCAATGAGGGGGAAATATTTTACATTATGTTCAATCAGTTAAGTTGACAAAAACACCTTTCCATGAAAGTTATCAGAAGATTTTAGTATGACAGTGAAAGTCTGTTATTCCATCTAAAATTCTTTTTGTCGCAGAATTTTATATTATATGATCCATCATAAACCCATCATGGATTCACTCATACTGAAGCATCATACTGCATCACGCTGGCACAGCCTGCCCCCATGTGGACTAACGGATGTACTGCGTGCTTTTACATGATTCTGGGTCTGATACCCATATTGATCTCCAGTTAAAGATTGACCCTGAGAAGATTGTTTTGTGAACAAGGTTATGTTGTACACAGACATGTCAAACAACATTCTGATTTGAATGCGATATTGATTTTTTTGTTGCTTTTGTTGATGGTAGTATTGTGCATGCTTGTTGCGTGAATGAACGTGTGTTGTATAAGTGAAAATTTGCATACATAAATAAGTAAATAAAGAAAAATACAATACTATTTAATACTCATAATGATACTGGGAAGCTGTTTTTGCAGGTGGCTGGGTAGAGTCCACACTCTAAAGCTGGGTTTCCCCCAACTCTTTTTTCCTTGGGTCCCACTTCTTAAAAATGACAAACCATCCTGACTCAATTTTGGCCCTCTTGGGAAGAGTTCATTTGTGCGTAATTAAACATTCCTGATCATTTTTACTGCCACTTCTGCATCACCTTATATTATCTTGACACATGTTATTGAAATAATACACATTTTAAAAACTGAGAAATACATTTATTTAGGATAAGGATAATAAGATGAGCAATCTTACTATTTTTAATTTTTATTTCTCCTCATCAGAAAAAAAGGGACATTTTAGCTTGCTTCATAAATGAGACTAAATAAGTACATTTTGGCAGAATTAACAGGCTTTCATTTTTTCCTCTCAACAGTAAAACAGTATACACATTTTACATATTTGCTGAATTTCTTTTATTTATTTAGTGGCCCAAATAAAATCTTCTGTGACCCACCTGACCCAGTATTTGGGAATGACTGCTCTAGAATACTTCTACCTAAAACACCTTTTTTTAAAATGAAACATACTCGCCCTTGTTCACTTTGAGCCCAGACTATCATGGGTTGACCGCCAGTTGTCGCTTAGCCTCATACTTCCTCTTACAAGTCATCAGAAATACTTGCAGACTCATTTCAATGAGGCAAACGTGTGTTCTGCACTTGGTAACGAGCTTCATCTGTTGATTTAGAAATGTTTGTTTGTGATCTGTATCATGATTATCATAACTATTATTGCTGCAGGTTTATAATATCTTGTAAAACATTTTTTTTTCCCATGTGCGGTATGAATTGTAAATCGATAAATATATATTTTTTGCACTGAATGCATGACAGCAATGCTTTGTCTGTGATATACACTTCAGTGCTCGCAAGGTCAATCTCTCAAGTTCACTTCAGTTTTTTCCGACAAATGGAACAACACTTACGATGGTGACAGGGATTCCCTCGAAGGTAAGTACTGAAAGGAAGTAACCGAGGGCATGTTGGACGACTAATCAAACAGAGCCAATGCTGATCCATGCTGCTTAATGCCAGTTAGCATACAACACACTCCTAACACCATGGATGTATAATAAGATCTGGATACCAGACCCAAAGATGGCAGCTATTCAATCCAGTGAGAAATGCTCACTGGAAAAAAAATGTTTTCTAGCTTGCAGGTTTACTTTTAGGGTATGCAGCCCACTGAATATGTGCAGTAGTGTTTCTCCCGTCAAACCCACCACCCTTTAATGTCACAGGTTTTTAAATAGCTTTTCTCGGCTCGTGGAAATTTTACAAATATAAAATCTCAGTGGACCAAGAATTCATAATAAAAAGGATCATAATTGACCTTGTTTGCAGTACAGGTTTACAGATATTTGGCAGTCAGTGTGGCCTCGGGAGTTTTTTTTTTTTTTTTTTTTACTACAATAGTGTGAATGGCTACTGGTTAAAATTGGAGGCAATGCTGAACAGCAGCACTGTATCCAGGTCTTATTATACATCCATGTCTAACACTGTTCCATCAAGCTACAACAAGAGATAGTACTGAAAATGAATACTCAAGTAAAAGTATAATTACACCCATAAAAAAAACTCAAGTACCAGTCGGAAAAACCAAATCATGTAAAAGTAATTAAGTACCTAGTTAATAAATTACTAAAAGTACAAGTTCTTTCCATTTGAATATTTTTAGGGGTTTACTGCACTGGCTAATAACAAGAAAGATGAATGTAACACATGAAAAATTAACATACCTTACGTTAGCTAGCTAACTAGATTTTCACCTATAGAGGGGCAACTTACTTCAGTGTATTTGCAGGGTTAGAAGAGGAGTTTTTAGGTGTTTTCAGGAGGCACAGTGAGCACTTTCTCATGTACCTGTTGTCTTTTTTAGATTTTGCTTTTTTAAAAAAAAAAGAAAAGAAAAGAAAAGAAAAAGAAAAAAAAGTGTGGCCAGCTGCATTTTGTTCTGTGTTTTTCATGGTCAAGAGACAGGTGGTGCTCATTTTCCTTCAGGCAACTACCAACTTGTAGAGATGCTCCTCGCACTCTTGTCTCCATCACTCAATCCCTGCATTTAGAGCAGACGAGAGGTAACAAAGGTATAAATGTCAAATGTAGTGAGAGAAAAAGTAGATTACTGGGTCAAAATTATACTCAAGTAAAGAGTGAAGTACAATTTTAAAGGGACAGTTCACCCCCAAATCAAAAGTTCATATTTTGCCTCTGGCCTGTAGTGCTATTTATTCAACTAGATAGTTCTGGGTCTGAGTTGCTGGGCTTTTGAGATATTGTCCATGGATATGTCTGCCTTCTCTCCAGTATAATGGGACTCAAAGCACCAAAAAACAAACAAACAAACAAAAAAACATTTTAAAAAGTCAAAACAAGTGTCTCTGAAATCATGACCCAGTTAATCAAGATGATCCACAGACCTTGCTGTGAACATTTCATGTAGGAACTATTTTCTTTCTAGTAGGAAGAAAGTAGTTCCAGTATATTCAACTGCAGAAATAAAGTAGTTCCGTTAGAGTCTACATTAGACAAAAAGTAGTTCCTGCATGGAACTGCTCACAACAAAGTCTGTGGATTATCTGAGGTAACCAGGTCATGATTTCTGAAAAGACAGGCTGAGTTTTTTTGTTTGTTTGTTTTTTGATACTTTGAGCACCACAAGCCAAGTGCCATCTAGTCCTATCATACTGAAAGAATGTTTATGGCCGACATCTCCAAACCTCTGCAACTCACCAAAATGATCTAGATGTACAAATAGCACTACAGGTAAATATGCATTTTTGATTTTCGGGGGAACTGTTCCTTTAAAAACAGGACCATGGAAAGTACCAGAAGTACCAAAACCCTGCTTTTTACTTGTGGGATCTTATGCAATACTGCCCATCTCTGTTAGGTTCTAAAAGTAGGAGAGGCTCCCTAGAGTTTATTGTCAAGTTTCATTTATTCAATAACAGCATT
This sequence comes from Lutjanus campechanus, assembly GCA_027495735.1. Lineage (NCBI taxonomy): Eukaryota > Metazoa > Chordata > Actinopteri > Lutjaniformes > Lutjanidae > Lutjanus > Lutjanus campechanus. Next base: position 18,971 of record JAJHUR010120864.1, on the reverse strand, counting down.
TACATGTACTTCAGTAATTGATCACTCATGTCATCACTGTGTAATAATTACTAAAGGGTTAACCTCCACGCTGTGGTTCTACAGCTCATCATTTGTATAGGCTTACATGTTTTATTCAAAACGTGTAGACGATCCAGCCCAGTGGGAAAATGTCATTAAGAAAGTCTTCATTTTCAGCCAGTCCCAAGCGGACATGATTTCAACGCTGCCTTCAAGGGCTGTAGGACATCACGCATTTAAAAGTTGGCCTCATAGATGAGACATCAAACCGCGAAAATTGCGAACCTTGATGACACCAAGACAGAAACAAGAGCTGTACACTTCGTTAAACAGTAGATTCCTTTATCTCAGGCATTAGGTGTAGATACTGAAGATCTAAATAATTGTTAATCTGCTTATTTAAAGGGTCCCCATTGGCTCTTCCCATGGCAATCAGTTAATCCTCCCGTGTTCCACACCTAACATACTTCAAATGACATTAACATGCATAAAAATATATCAATACATATTAATACATTAAGGCCAGTCAACACTGTATATGTGCATTTACGTAAAAATACTGAGTAAGTAAAAATTATTACAATTTTCTAAAGAATGAGAATTGTACAATACAAAGCCAGCACTAAAGTGATACCTTTGTCTGCATGCCAATAAATTCCATAAATTCCTCTGCATATTCTTTTTAAAGGATGATTTATTTTGATTAGATAGATATTAGGGGGTAAATTATTCTAATTTGTTATGACACTGTAAATAACATTTTTTAAGACTTAGTTATTGGGCTGGGTACTATAATATAGACCTAACTCATAATTTTAGCACTTATAATTTTAGTTTTTGGAAAATTGTTCAAAAGCAGACTTGTGTCACAGAGATGTTATGAATCTGAAGCACTCTAGGGCAGTTTTGGATGAAATTGTGAAGTGAAGTTAGATGTTTAAAGCTGTGGTGTCAAATAGGGGTCTGTGAAAAGTTCTCAGCTTCATCCATTTTAAATTGTAATGATATATTTAAAATATTTCTTTATATATTTACCTTAGGCTACATTATATTTCAAGAGTGGACTAATAGCAATCATTACTTAACTACTTCCTTTCCATAACACTTTTATTGGGTTTTTTGTTTGTTTTCAACAGGCCTATTTTATATTTTATATTGTTTATATTTTATTTTATTTTAATTTTTAATAATTAGAATTGTCATGTTATTTTATGTATGCACCGAGAGCGAAACATAATCTCTTGATGTATGTTATGGGTATTCTGTGTGGACATGCTGCAAATATTTTCAATATATGATTAATAGCCTATCTTTCATACATGACCGAGTAGAAGTGCAAAAAAATAGCCTATGTTAAATTATTCCAAGAGGCAAACATGATTGGGGTCCCAGGTATATTTTTCTACCTTGTAAGGGGTCCGTGACTGAGGAAAAAAAAAAGAGAAAATCTAGTTTAAAGCCGGGGTTTACGAGCAGCACTTGAAGGCGGCATGATGCTGCGCGCGTAATGGATTTCCCCAGCACTGCTGTTCCTTATCGGGGACCAGGAGCAGGAGCTGCAGCTGCAGCAGTCCGACCACATTAAATCTGCTCCACCACTTGATGCCTCCCGGTGACCTTGGCTGACGGTGGTTCTACGCCTCTCAGTCCTCTGCGTCGTGCTCCTCTTTATCCACCATGGCATCGTCGGACGGGCTGGATGAGGACTGCGTGTTGCAGAGGGGGAGATCTCAGAGTGACCCGAGCAGCATCACCGAGGTCCGCCTGGGTGAAGCGCACAGAGCAGGTAAAGAGGAGATGAGAGGAGAAGGGGGGCCTGAAAACGCATGTTGCACGTCTGTCATCTGCTCGTTATTAGTTGGTGCATTTGGCAGGTGGTGGCTGGATTGGAGACACATCACGGTGTCGGGGCTCGCCTGCCGCGGTGATCCCATTGAATTTGTATGCAACAAACGTAGGTTGTGTTGTAAACGTGCGTCATTTACTATCCTCTACATGTACTCACTGCTGTGCTGTGCTGAAGGCCTTACATGTCAAAACGCTCTAATAGTGTAATTCACAATGACACAATGAATCAGGAGAATCTGTGTCATGCAACATATGAGACCAACTGGTGTCAGACCAGTTTGGGTTCAACACCGTGCATTTATTCCCTCATTCTGGTCATTTGCAGACTCATAAGTTTACTGGTAGTGGTACATCACCTCCTGCCACCCGTTCACGGCCCAGTTTCTGTCTCTATATCATCAATCTGTGACTGACATTCATAAACAAACATTATTTATGTTGATTACCTGCAGGTGATCCTACTACGCTGTTAGAAATGAGGGTTCCAGAGGGGGTTGGGGTTCTAACCTGGAACCGTTTGCCTCTGACGAACCCTTTTTTGAAGAAAAGGTTTGTCAAGGGTTCTTTCTAAGACTAAGGATTCCATTAAGAACCCTTTTCATCCTAAGAAACCTTTACAGAAGAAAGTGTTCTTCAGGGATTATTGACGTCCCTGAAGAACTCTTTCGTCAAGGGTTCGTCGAAGGTTCTTTGTACCATATTGTTAAAAGGGTTCTTGGGAGGACCCCTGGGGTGAGTTCTAGATAAAACAACTGGAATATAAAGGAGCTTTTAGGTAGAACCAAACACTCAGAATATAAAAGGGTTCTTTGTAGGACCCCCTAAATGGAGTCCATATAAAACCCTTGGAATAAAAAAGGGTCTTGATAGAATTCCCTGGATTTGCTCTTGATAAAAACACCCTTAGAGGGTGAAGAGGTTCTGGATAGAATCCCCAGAGGGGTTCCAGGCTGGAGCCATTATGCCATAGACAGGTTCTCTGTAGAACCTCTCAGAGGGGGTTCTGGATGAAACCTTTCACAGATGGTTCTTTGTATAACCCTTTCGTCAAGGGTTTGTCAGTGGTTCTTTGTAACATGTTAGACTGGATGGGTTCTTGATAAAACCCCTGTACTATAAAATGGTTCTTGATAGAACTGCCTGGATGGGTTCTTGTTCCCTTAGAAGGTGGAAAGGTTCTGGGTGCAGCCTGCAGGGAGGGTTCTAGCTGGTATCATTGCACCACAGAAGGGTTCTCTGTAGCACACCTTTCACATATGGTTCTACATATTTTTAGGTGGAAGCTTCCAAGTGAAACCACTAGAGAAGGGTCTACCAGGTACTAAAAAGGGCTCTCCTATAGTGACACGCTGAAGAACCCTTATGGTTAGTTCGCACCTTTATTTCTCGGAGTGATAACTGCAATGACAGTCAGCACCAAATCTGAATGTCTTCTATGTATTTTTAAGGAACTATTTTTTGTATTTGTTAAATTTTGCAGCACAGGAAGACAGAACGTCCAACTTGCCATCACACATGGACTGCAGTATGTTGAGTCGAAGCTGATGAGAGTGCTGGTTGTGTATTTGGCTGTTTCCATGGTGATCCAAATGGCAGAAGGCAGCACTTGGCTCTCCGACTGTGAGCCGACATGGTGTTTGTCTGCTCCACTTACTTTTTTTTTTCCTCCTCAGTACACTCGGTGATGTACAGCAGCCAGCCATTCAAAGTGAAATGCCACTTCGACTGTGAATCGTGTTTATTTGTGAGGTGGGATTCACATTTCCACTGGGAATCGCTGGGCAGGCGTTCGCCCTTGCTCAACAGCTACCCAGCAAGCAGCAGTCATATACTGTTTTGAAAGGTATCGAGCGGTGGATTGACATGATAAATCACTCGTTTTAACTCGCAGGCCCTCGAAGCCGCTGTTTGCCAGCCGTCATCGCCCACGTACTGGAGACTGAAGTGGTTTCATGACAGAGTGGCAGCAGAGAAAGTGATGAGTTGAGCAGAGAAGTTGATACTGTACCGCTGTTGTATCTGTAGAAATGAGGGGCTCAGTTACTGAATCATAGTCTGACGTGCGTGGGGGTTGCAGTTTGATATATGAGACAGGAGTCTTGGCCTCTTTTAAGGGCTGCATGATGTGGTAAAAAAAAAAAAATATTTTGACAGATATTAAGATTGTGATATGATTCACGATCAGTGGGAATGATCATTTTTGCATCATTTTCGTGGAAGACGCTGTTAAAGTCAAAATGATGTGACATTTGTTGGATTCTGTACGATCCAACATGTTTTCTTACATCTGGAGAACAAGACTTGCAGGATAGGGCATCTCTGCAGCATTACAGTACACTCTTAGAAACAAGGGTTCTCACTAGAACATAAAGGGTTTTCAGCTTGTCTGCATAGGAGAACCCTTTCTGGCTCCTGGTAGACCCTTTTAGAGAGTTTTACCTAGAATCTAACATAAAGGGTTATACCTAGAGCAATCTGTGAAAGGGCTTTCCCAGAACTACCCAGAAGACCACTTTTATATTCCAAGGGTTTTATCTAGAACCCACCTTGGGGGTCCTACCGAGAACCCTTTTATATTCTGAGGGTTCTATCTAGAACCCACCGATGGGGTTCTATTGCAAGCCCCGTTGTATTTTGGCACAAATAACCCTTGATGAAAAGGTTCTTCAAGCATTACCCGGAATCCCTTAGGGGTTCTACTGAGAACCCTTGTATGGTGTAGTGGTTTAACCCAGAACCCTTTATGGGGATTCTATCCAGGCACTTTCCACCTTCTAAGGGTGCTAACAAGTACCCAGCCAAGGGGTTCTACCAAGAGCACTTTTATATTCCGAGGGTTAATCCAGAATCCACTCAGGGGTTTTCAGAGAGTCCTACCTAGAACCTGCATATTATTATTAAGGTTATGTATAGAACCATCTGTGAAAGTTTCACCTAGAGCCCCCCTATGAGAGGTTCTACAGAGAACCCTTCCACGGTGTAACAGTTCCAACCTGAACCCTTCCTGAGGGTTCCATTCAGAACCTTTCCACGTTCCAAGTGTAATAACAAGAGTCCATCTAGGGGGTTCTACTGAAAACCATTTTACAGTCCAAAGGTTTTATCTAGAACCCACCCAGGGGTTTTCAGAGAGTCCTTGAGAGAATCTGCATATTATTATTGGGGTTTTACGTAGAACCATCTGTAAGGGTTTCACCCAGAACCCCTAATGAGGGGTTGTACAGTGAACCCCTCTAAGGTTCCAGCCTGAACCCTCCCTGAGTGTTCTATACAGAACCTTTCCACCTTCCAAGCGAAATGATAAGAACCCATCCAGGGAGTTCTCCCAGAACCATTTTATATTCCTAGGATTTTATCTAGAACCTGCCCTGATGGTTCTACTTTTATATTACAGGATACAAGATTTCAACAATCCTTGAAGAACATTTTCTTCCAAAAAGTGTTCCCTGGATAAAAATGGTTCTTAATGGGACCCATAGTATTACAAAGAACACTTGACAAACCCTCCCTCCAAAAAAAGGGTTCTTCAGAAGCAAATGATTCTGGGTATAACCACAGCCCTTCAGGAAGAACCCTCTGGAACCCTCATTTCTAATGCCATCACTTCATTATAATGCTGTTTTGTCCTACATCTTCCTTTCTTTTTAAGTTCAATTTAATACTTTGGTCATATTTCAATTTATGGTGCAGCCCTGCTCCATTTTATGGCACACATACTGCACTACACTTTCATTTTCACTTGTGTGTGATGTTACAGTCTGTTTGAACATCAGATCATTTCGCTGGGCCTGCTATCTTTAGATTCGAGAGCCACAGCAATAATGCAGAAAGGATCTTCAAGTTGTCTTGCCAACGGCGGATATTGTTGTGTTCATGCCCTCGGTTTCGAGTCCAGTGCTTGTCACGTTGTCGTGGTTGTTATGGTTACGTAACAGCGTTGGTGTATGTGCAACTCTGAGACAGCGCTGGCAGGATTGTCCTGTGATATATACCGTTCGTTACCGTTTGAAACTTTCACATGAAAATCACCCAGAGGCACCGTTGCAAGATTTCATCCAAAGCTGACGTTTCCTGTGCAGCATCAAGGCAGACACGTTTCGGGCAATGCAGCAGTGAAAAACCCGCCTGCCCTCCCTCGCTCTCCCCCACCCCCTCCATCCTCCATCCTCCATCCTCCATCCCCTCTGCTCGGTGCTAACCCTTTCGTAGCTCTGGCACCCCTACTGCGGCTTTGATCCTGGCACTTGAGGATCCATCTCCATTAAAGAGGGAGTGACTGATCTCTGATGGTGGCATTATCATGGCACCCAGCTGGGCAGTGTCACAGTGAATCAGCAGTACAATAGACTTGACTCAACGTACAAATGACTTCTTCTTCATCGTGATGCTTTGATAATGACGTCGGAAGAAAATTAAATATTTTCTCTGTGGCACGTGGCTGGAGCCAAAACAGTAAAATCACTTATCATTTGTTCTGGGACTTAGGACTCACTTAATGCCTTCAAATCAGATTCTCGTGCTTCTCATTTTGATGCCATATAAAGCACACAGAGAACAAATATGTTTCGCAGAACCTACCACCTGACAGCCTGGTTCACAGTGCCATGCTTCACCAGCAAACTGAGAACAAACCACTGTGCTGTGGATTCAAAGCTCTTTCTGCACTCTTAAAAACAAGGGTTCTAAAAGGGTTCTTCTTGAAGGGCTGAGGTTTTACCCAGAACCATTTGCTTCTGAAGAACACTTTTTTTTTTTTTAATGAAAGGCTTCGTCAAGCGTTGAAGGAGAAGTCGAATTATTGAACTATTTTGTCAAGCGTTTGTACCACAACATGAAAGGGTTCTCGATAAAAGATAGATAGGTAAAACCCTTGGGATATAAGAAGGTTCTTGGTAGAACTCTCCATGCGGGTTCTGGAAAAAATGCATGCAATCTAAAGGGTTCTCACCAAACTCCCTACCTGGTGTGGGTTTTAGAGAAAGCCCTTGTGATATTAAAGGGTTCTTGGTAGAACTCTGGGTGGGGGATCTTGATGAAACCCTTAGAATATAAAAAGGTTCTCAGTAGAATCCCCACATGCGTTCTAGATAAAATGCATGGAATATGATGGGTTCTGAATACAACTCCTAAGTGGGTTCAAGATAAAACCCTGGTAATATAAAAGGGTTCTCGCTATAACACCACATGTGGGTTCTAGATAAAACCCTTGTAATATGAAAATGTTCTTGGGAGAACCCCCCAATTGGGTCCTAAAAAGGTTCTCAGTAGAACCCCCCCACATGGACTCTAGACAAAACTCCTGAACTCCCAGGTAGAACTCTGAAAGATTTCCAAGTGGAACCTATAGTAGAGGAATCAAAAAAGGGTTCTCCTATGGGGAAAAGCTGAAGAACCCTTTATGGTTCTAGTTAGCACCTATATTTCTAAGAGTGTACAGACAGATAGATGGTTTGATTTGGAGCTGGTGATAAGCAGCGGTCCTGTTCAGCACATACGGGTTACATCACTGGCTCTGCTCGAAATGATGCAGAACAGCAAGTGCAGCCAAAACATTGTAACCCAAAGGTGGAACTCGTGCTGCATTCAGATTTTGGCATATGCATCAGCCAGCAAACCGGATATTCATTACTTTCATCAGGAGAAAGACGGCGCGGGTGCAATGTGACACTTAACGTGCCTGCAAACAGAACTTGGCAGAACGACTCCAACTCTTCCAACATTTACAGTCTGCTGGCAGTGAAGATGAGTGTGATTTGGAAAAATGAAGCCAAATGGGTGTATCCACATTAGTTGTTTCATCAAGAAATAACTTCAATAACCATATAAGACATACCCAATTAACTGATTTGATTTGGGCTCAAAGGTGCATTAGGGTTGGGTGATATTAAAGTGTGTACTGTGTGAGGTATATACTGTTCTATGGAGTGTTTTAGTGTCTGTCAACTCATTGTTTTGGTTTTATGGCTTACAACTTTTTCTTGCCACTCTCATTAGCATTGTTTCTAACCACATCGTGCAGCTATTTTCAGTGAAAAAAGCACTGATAAACCCACTTCACTATCTGTACAGCAACAAACAACACAGAATGAACAACTAACTGGTGAATACAGAGGAACGGCTAAAGAGACAGTAGTTGGTGGAAACCAAAATATGCATTAAAGGAGAGTAAATGTTGGACCAAATTTTTCCAGGCAGACAGAAATGTGACTCTAAGGGAATGCTAATGTTGGTCTGTATCTGCTGGACCCACAAAAGGTCTTGCAAGAGTGGTCATTTTAACTTAGACCATGTTCTTTTTCTAACCTTAGCCAAGTGTTTTCTGTCCCTAAATTTGCCCAGATCTTAACATCAGTGTTACATTATAAAACATATAATTAGATTGTACAATAATAAAGACACAATGTGTACAAATCTCAGGAGAGTGAGAAAATCAAGAGTTGCCTTCAAGACACACCCATATCTGCTGTAAATGTGCAACTGTTTGCTAACAAGTTAGCCATAACAGTGTTGCATTAACAGCTTATTGCATTCCTCCCAAGTAGCCAAATAAAATGAATTATTACAGGCTTAAAGGCTAATTTTGATTTATTGTAACAGGTTATGATAACATTCTGCTCACCAAAGTAATTGCTAATATCTGGGAATACGGCAACATTGCTGAAAATAAGTCCAATGAGCCAAGATCAGAAGTAAGACAAAGGTTGTAACCAAACTTTCAATAAAGAGCTGTAATGATTGATCAACATATCGGTTAGTAGCCAACTATTAAATCAATTTTGATAACTGATTACTCACTTTAAGAAAAAAAAATCACAGTTCTCTGTTTGTGGCATTTCCTGGTTTCTTGAGTCCTCTTTGACAGTAAACTAAATATCTTTGGGTTGTGGACAAAACAAGACATTTGAGGACATCATGTTGTGCTTTGGAAAACTCAACATTTTTGATGATTTTCTGACATTTTATGGATAATGATGAAAATAATCACTGTTGCTTTGATTTACCATACTTAAGCACAAGTCATTGACAATGAACTTCTTAGATTTAACCCTGTATCTTGACCACAAGCATACCAGATGCGTTTTTCACTCGCATGTCTCACGCAAAAGAAATGCTGTCATTTTAATCTGTGTAGCTGTCTACTAAGACTCTGTGCAGGCCCGCATCTCAGCTGCGTGTTATGGGCGTAAATGCAACCTGAGGCGTTTATTCATGCACACGAACAAGGTACACTTTACAGCCTAGGTGGAGCAGAGTGTGCTGCTGAGCCAGAGAGCAGCTCACTCTGCTTTGGTTTGTATTCAGGAACGTCTTAAACTTCCTCTGCAGTGTTTATTCACAGGCAAACTGTAACCTTCACTGTACATTTACTGCCATTAGACAACTTCACTGCTAAAACTTCCATCTCCTCTGATCGCCAACACCTGTGTGCGCTTTTGTGGTAATGTTCTAAATCTTAGCAAGGATCAGTGTGTAGGATTTGAGTGTGTAGATTGCAACCAACTGAATACCACTGCCCTCACCCTCCCCTTCCAAGCCTGTAGGAGAAACTATAGTGGCCGTTCTGGGACACTGTAGAAACATAGCGGTTCAAAGTGGCAGCCTCTTCAGTAGATATAGAGGGCTCATTCTACTGTAGCTGAAGCACAAGACTCATAACTTGTAATTAATTAGAATTTACCATAAATAAAGTGAAATATTCCAAATGAATAGCACACAAAATAGATTTGTTTTTATTGCCCTATTTGTACTTTTCAAAGATACTTTGACAACAACTAGGCCTTCTACAGTAAAATTGTGACATCTTGATGATATCAGTGATTGATGATATTGTTGTTGCCTTAATCAGGCCATAGCACATGAACACAGCATCAGACTGCGGTTATCTTTTTAGATGTACATGAATAGAAGTGATGGAGGTGCCCTGTCAGTCCCTGGCATTGCCTCGAGCCTGCAGGAGGCTCTTCCTTTGCTCTCCTCATCTCCCTATTTGAGCCGGTGCTGTTGTGCTAATCTGACACGCTGCTCTAACATGAAAGGCTTTCTCCCTGGACTCCTCCGCTGTCCTCTAAACCCCCCACCCCCCATCACCATCAGCACCACTACCCCACCCGAACGTCTCAGCTACTGATAGGCCTCCATTTAGCCATCGCATTCAGTCAGAGGAGGCAGAGGGGGCCTGATGAAGAGATTAGGATTCATTTTATTTGAATCAGGGCGCCTCATGTTTTATTAATCAGGAAGCCTATACATGAGCCAGTTTGTCTCATTTCATATTCAGAGCGGTGATTGAACGGAGAGAATAGCAAACCTGGCACCTAGCAAAGGCAGCTCACTCCTACATGCATGCTCAGCTCAGCGTGGAGCATGTGCGAAATCTCCCAACAGCCACGAGTCATTTCACAGCTACTGCAGTTAAGAGATGAGATGGCACGAAAGGTGTGCATAGCTGCTAATAGAAAAATGTCACTTTGTCGCCATTGTCTATAATTGTCTCTGCGGAAATGTCAGCTGTAAAAAACTGCTGTGGCATGTCAAGTTTAGTAAATCCATGGCATAGACTGGGAGCTCACTGAAAATGTATTCTAGCGTTCTCTACGGCCTAATTTTTTTTTATCACTAATACTGAAATTTCACACCCTTGCAGACAGTGGCAAGCTCAGTCTCTCTGAGGAGCAGGGGTGAACTACAACCACTATAACTACGACGTGTCTGTTATGCGATCACACAGGGAACTATTAAATATGTCACCATTTAAAGGCACATAGCAGCCAACTAATTTCTAGCATGTAGGGCAGCCTATATGGTGCTGCACCACCTTTTGTCCAGTGGGAGGACACCCTAGACCTTTAAAGGACCAGTGAGTAGGATTTAGTGGCATCTAGCTGTGAGTTTGCCGATTGTAAACAACTCATCTCCTCCCTCCTGTCCAAGCATGTGGGAGAACCTGCGGTGTAACTCTTATCTAGAGCCAGTGATTGGTTCGTCCATTCTGGGCTACTTTAGAAACATGCCTGTGCAACATGGCAGCCTCTGTGCAAGAAGACCTGTTACCTCAGTAGACATGAATTAATTTTTTCTGGTGGTGACACTGATTAAAGCATACTTAGGAATATTATATTCCATTTCTGCAGTATTCTGCCAATAGTTCCCCCTAAATCTTAGACACTGGACCTTTAAGCTGCCCATTTGCTAATTAGCACAAAACACGGTACGGCTGAAGTAAGATGAAAAGTCAAGAGGCGCGCCAAAGTGATTACAATTCATCCTGGGATCGACAAGAATGTCTACATAAATTTCATGACAATCCATTCAGTAGTTTTCAAGAAGTTTCTCAATGGCAGATGCCAATATTTAGGGAGAAAAGCATTTGATGGCTGATACTTAATGCTATTATCAAAACAAAGGAAATGTCATGCATAATTCCATTATTTCATGCACATTACAATCAAATACACAAGGTTATTTTAGCCAGTAATGTGTTTTTTTTTAGATGCAGTTTTTATTAATTACTGAAATAGCAAAATACATTTGGTAAAGCTATAGATTTCAGAACGTGACTATGTTTAAGAGGGAGTGGGATGATTTAGAAAAGATGATGGAAATTTTGATAAATGTTTCGGTTGCATGGGAGTTATGTCACAGGGCTCAAAATTAAATTTTTTACCACCCTACCGAAAGTCATCTGGGGACATTGTCCCACAGCAGCCACACTGATATGCCTTCCTGCAGATGTGTCTAGAGATATTTTTTTGTTTATTGCTTTGTGAGCGCAGACACAGGCCGATGCTGATTATCTCAAAATGCCAGGCAATCGGCCCGATAAATCTTCTGACTGATTAATCACGAGTCTATCACGAGTGTGAACCTGATGGTGATGCTAGAGGAAAAGTCAGGGATCGCCAAGGACCTTAATGGTCCTCCTTCATCCTTGGAGGAACATTAAGGTCTGTACAAAGTTTTATTGCAATCTATCCAATAGTTGAGATATTTGAGTCGGACTGAAGAGGTAGACCAACTGACAGACCAGTGAGAAGCAGTGCACAGTTCAGGCACATATTAGAACGCGTTACACATTATTTTATCGGACTAATATAAATGTTTGATGCGAGGTCTGCAGTTGGAGCCTCAAGCAGCGATGAGAATAGAGCAGCGTTGAAAGGCACATTTAACGCCTGCGGAGAGGTCGAGGAAATGAGACAGTTCCAAAAATGCTGCTAAGTGGGGTCAAGAGCGGCTGAAAGTGAACCAGTAGGTGAAAAGTGCCACAAGAGGGCTCTACTTGGCAGATGGATGGATGTTGCATAAATGAGGTAAGCTGTCACTGTCACAAGGAGCCCAGCACTGCAGTCAGCTGACCTCTCACAAAGAATAGGGACGGATGGTTCGCCCAAGGTCGTGCTGCATATAGAGCGCGAGTGGACGGACACTTGCTCAGGATTACTCAGCACTATACTGCAGCGGTTTAAGATGAGTTGGTATTAGTCTTAAGTGAGATGCGCTTTAAACGAACACTCTCTTCATGCCAAATCAACCCTCAGACTGTGAGACAGGGATGAACACTGTGCAGGCAGCATGAAAAGAAGCTTTGAAATTCAATCAGGGGAGGTTAAATCAGAAAAATCCACACAGAAAACCAAACTTTGCTTCGCTTGATGCCCCTCTTTGGCTATTTTTAGAGCTGATGCAACTCCTCTGATTTTTTTTTTTTGGATCTCATGTCTATTTCAAAAGTGGAACATCTGAAAACAGCAATGAAGGATTTAGCATGGGCAGCGTGGTGATTAATGTGGAGCACTGCAGAAGTGATGTGACTCTAATCTAGGGCCTGTAAATGAAAATGTGACTTTGCTGAGATGGTAATAGGTTGTTCCATCACTGAGTTTTACCCTTGAGTCTTTGGTGCAGCATCGATTCTTTTTTATTAGCTGGCCAAGACACAGTGGTAAAGTGGCTAATTCAGAGGCACCTCTTTTTTTTTCTTTTCTGCCAACTCATCTCTCAAGCCATTATGCACGATGCAGAGACGTCCCCGGGTCCCACCGACTGCAGGGCCCCGGGGAGCAGCACAGAGGCTGGACAAAACATGACATCACCCTGCACCAATGTAATGGAAGGACATAGGAGACTCTATTAGAGCAGATACAGGGCTGTAGCATGAATTTTGGAAATACTGAGGTCATGAGTCCAAATTTTCCAACAGAGCCTCATTGACTGTAAGATTTCTTAACAACCCCCAACCAAACTCTGTCAACGTCGCAAAATTCCACATTTATTCATTTAAAGGAGAACTGAACTGATTTGAGTGACTGATTATGTTGGAATGTTGTAATATGTGAAAGCCTTTTATGGCTTCAGGGGAAGCCTTGTGAAGTTTTCTTAATTTCCTCAAGTGATGTCACTTGAGTCAACGTTAGTTGAGGCTGAAGGCTGCAAGCTTGAAAATGAGAGGAAACTAGGGATGTGGAGTTAAAAAGAAGTGAACTTATCAGACCTCTGTAGCCCGCTCCTCACCTCTGATCAAGGCTAACAGATCAAGGCTACATTAGCCAACCCTAGCATAACACACTTGACATCTGACTGAACTGTCCGCAGTCGAGTTGCGTTGTGGGTAATGTAGATGCCAGGTTTTGACAAAGAAAAAATACTGTAGGTAATGAATATTTATTCATTTTCCATGTGCTGGTCATTTTTTTTAGTCCAATCAGCAACTTGAGACACAAGACTGGACAATTAGGCTAATCTTTATAGAAAGATATCTGCATATGAGTGTAGATTTTAAAAAAAAGCTAAATCATCGTCATACAATAGCTGACGAGTTCAGAGGCAGCATTTCTGCCAATGCTGTCCACACGGGCTGTTTACCTGCATGCAACCAAAGCCTGCACAAATGTGATTGGTCAATACTACTCGGACTACAAATGCAGGGTGGCCATATTTGCAAACCCCCAAACCAGGACCCTTAAAAATGTACCACACATCCATGCACTCGCATATTTAGATGCTTATGCACGTATCATAGGCATTTTCATTGAGATAAGGGACAAACATTTTACGGCTCAGCACACCTACCATGCGCACCTTTCGACACCATGGATGCCATGAATGCAGCATTCTGCATAGCATACTGACAGCTTCTGTCAGACAGAGCTGCAAGCGTCATGGATCAGCAGCCTTGACAATGGATTGACTTAGGCACATACAGACAAATGAGTGTTGAATTCAGATAAGAGGTACATTGTTTATGTTTCTATATTGGGTCAGGTAATAATGAGTGAGAGAACATGATGAACGACCACCGAAAACAAGTATATTATGACTTTAACTGTAGTGCCAACTGGGAAAATTTTACACTAATGAAAACCGTGACATTTTATTATTATACAGATATTTGTGGGGACATGGGACACCCAGCTGAAACGGACTACAAACAGAAACCAGAACGTTTATACCAAAATCTTGTCTCTGTCCTACAGATTCTGCATTCATTTGCAGATGTTATAGAGAAATATTAAAGATTCGACTTGAAGTCAGGGGCTTTAATGGAGCAATATGTAGCAACTGTGCATGCAAACATGAGTACAGCAGTCCAAATAGAAAGTTAGAGCTACAGACTGTATATTAAATAGGTTGAATTCCTTTTTAATATAAGATATATGGTTGAAACAAGTTGTTTCCACCCAGCCCCTCCTCCCCGGACTCAAGGAAGCTCAGGCAGGCTGCAGGAGCTCTGCAGGAGCACAGGATGAGTGAGACATCATAGACTGACAATAACAAGTGAGGACAAGTCCTGCACTGTGAGCTGATCAGCTGTTTATAACTGCCAATGTAAAGTTAAGCCCGTTATGCTGAAAATAGAAGCCCACTGCTCAGAAATAACAGACTCCGGAGGATGAGTTAATAAGTGACTGCCTGTCTCACTGCCTGCCAAACTCCATTAACATTTTGCTAAATTTAACAGTTATAAACATCCGCGCCTTCTAGAAGATTATTACTGACTTCTTTCAACTCGTAAACAGACACTAACTCATTCGGTGAACATTCTGCATCAATTTGAATTCTAATTAATGTGAAATGGGCAAACAAAAACAGTTATTCTGGCCTGGAATAGAAATTTTAAAGGAAGACACTGCAGAGAAGCAAGTATTTCATCTTAACATGCTTCCTCGATCTCTGATCACATAACACGATCGTTTTATGATTTATTAAAGTAAATATATCACAGATTCCTCCTTTAAAGAAAGAAAGAGAAATACAGGAATGATTATGATTTCAAGCAGAAATAGGAAATTTACAGGGCTGGTGTGTCCTCAGAAAGAGTTGCTATCACACATTTTGTTTAGCTTTGGAGTGATTTGAACATGTGCATGAATCAAGAGTGAATTGTCTGATATCACGGGGCGTAATTAACATCAAAGGAATAATGTGTAATAATGTGCTAATTCTGCTCCGAGGCAGATTTTCCCGTTCAGACAACAGAGAAAAAATATGAATATAGATAGATACTCTTTGTCTCCATGTACAGACTTGATTGAACGGCAGCTCAAGCAGAAACGGTGAACTGTACCAACCCCTCCCCCGCGACACACAAACACACACATACTCACACACACATGGTATCCCCTCCCCCAACAACTAAACATGGGATCTGTAAACAACAAGGCTGTCACACATACAGTAGGACTTTTAAAAAAAAGATGCTGCTGTGGTGTGTTCAAGTTCACAACAATACAAGCCAAAATTAAAAAGAGAGTGGTGTTGAAGCCATGGCCAAAGAGATGAATGGCCTGTGTTTACTGCATGTCATCCACAGCCAACTTACTGTTTTCTCTCCCAGCAGAGCCTTGCTTTTGTGCTCTCTGTGTCCATGATTTGGACTTGCGCAACACTGCCTTTATGGATTTCAGTGGATTCTGTTCTGCATGTGTGCCCTTTTGTTTTGTGTCCTTATTGGCCTTAAAACGCTGGAATTGCAGTCACATGTTTGTAGTAAAAGTGCATGCTCCTGTGGATGTGTAAATGCCATAATATGCTTTATTTTAAGACATAAATACAGTTGACTGTGTGTAGGCAGAGGCTGAGATCTACCCAGCGACTGGGCCAGGCATGTTGGAGGCGGGGAGGGGGGGTTGCTACTTGACTTAAGCTGTCAGCCATTTACACATAATGTATCTTTTATGAATGTTTCATGTGCTGACCTAATTCCTTTCAGCGCCGAGTAAAAGCAATATGTTGCACATGAGAACACAGCAGAGCATCCAGCTGATCCTTTTGACATCCTCATCCCGACAACAAGGGGATAGGCAGGGCCGACAAATGGAAACAGAGCTGTGATATGACCACTCGGATGCCCTGAGCGGGCGAGAATAAAGGCCGAGTCATCTGTTTTTGTTTTTTTTAAATCTATCCTGCATCCCACAGAGATAAGGAATAGAAACAGCTCAGTTAGAGCTTTATCACAAAAAAGAGATACTCTGCTCACTGTGGCAGATGTAATTAAAGCAAACGCTTAAGCCCAGAGTAAGGATGGAGAGACTGATCGCTTTGACAGACTTGAGTTTGTCAGCAGTGAAAAAAGAAGGGAGAGGAGGAAGAGGAGGAGGAGGAGGAGGAGGGGTGGGGCCAGCAGCTGCAAAAATCTGTCTGCTGGATTTGAAGCCCGAAAAAGAAGAAATGAAAGCTACTAACCAGCACCAAACAGATGTCCTGATGTCACTTGAGCTAACCTCATGAAATACATACAATTAAAAAGGATGAAAGATTGGAGTTTTGCCAGTATCTGATATGCCAATATTTTCTGACTCATTATGGCTGATTGTCGATATATGCACATATTTTTCCACCTAATTGCAGCAAACATCAAGTTTCTCCCGTAGTGGATATAAAATATAGAATACAAGATATAAAATGCAATTCATTGGGCAAACAAATTCAAAACTGGTGTCTCTTAATAATCCACAGACCTTGTTGTAAACAGCTTCATGTAGGAAATACTTTCTTTCTAGTACAAAGAAAGTAGGTACAGTATATTCTAAAGTAGCTGTGGTAGGTTCTACCATAGAAAGAAAGTAGTTCCTGCATGAAACTGCTCACAACAAGGTGTGTGGATTATCTTGAGTATCCAGGTCATGATTTTTTCAGAGACACTGGCTTTGAATTTTTCAGAAGTACTTCTTTTTTTTTTTCTTTCTTTTTGGTGCTTTGAGCACCACAAGCCGAGCACCATTTAGTCCCATTATACTGGAGAGAGGCCCGACGTCTCTACGGTCAATATCTCCAAAACTCTGCAGCTCACGCCAAAACAGTCCAAAAAAAACAGCACTGCATGTATATGTATTTTTGATTTTAGGGTGATCTGTATCAAAAGTACTGAAGCTCATTCATGGCTTCAGTTCAATTCAGTCTTTATTGTGCTTCCTCACATTTTGGCTCGCAGCACAGCAAACCCAGACAGTTTGCTGTGACTTTTTTTCTGTCTGCGCTGTGTGTGCAGGTTGTTAATAAAAAAAAGAGAGAGAGAAATTAATCTATTTTTGTGCCTAGGACCTTTTCTTCCTTTTCGTCGTGGCATTGAAAGAAGTATCGAGTTTAATTTATTATTGTATACTAAGCTATACAGTTCTGGTATTGTGACAGCTCTTCCGCTGACAGTGTTGTTTTTCTCTGGTGCCTGTTTCTCTTTGCTCTTCACAAATTTGTTGTAATGATCAGTATGACGGCTCTTAAGATTGTGGTATTGAGAAATGTGATTTGGCTCCTCCTCACATGACCAACACTGAGCAATCACTGCACATAACAAATTTGGTATCTGTTTTTTTACACCTTAAAAAACCCTCAGACATACTTGTGTCATGTTTGCATAATTAAAACGTGAAGTTATCAGTCATATCTGTAGAAATGTTCAACTTGGGCCGATACCAATGTTTCATTTTTAAAGGACCTGTGTGAAGGATTTAGTGAAATCTAGTGTTTAGGAGAAACTGCAGTGACCGTGAACCGTGCAAAAAACTTAAAAAGACTCAGTGTTTGGTTTGTCCATTCTGGGCTACTGTAGACACATGGCAGTGCAACACAGGGGCCTCCATGTAAAAAGACCCGTACCCTCTGTAGATCAAAATGGCTTGATTTTTATTTTCAGGTGATTGGGCAAATACATAGGCTAGCTGCGATTGGATAGGTCTATTTTCAGTTGTTTTTTTGGGGGGGGGCGCAATTTTTGCCTGTTGCTGTATTTTGGTAATTTGATGGTTTTGTAGAGCAAGAATATTTTCACATCTAACACAGTAAATTGTGGATTTATTTCAACCGAACCAGAGTTGGCGATTGTTGGAACAGTAGAAAGACTAACCAGGACATTTTAATTTCATGATGCGTTAACAAGGCAGTGAAGCTAGTCTTAGTTCAATAAAAGAGAAAAACTTGGATTCAGAAGGTGTATTTTTTTTTATCATGAAAGTAGGACTTTTTTGGACATAGTGAACATATCATTTTTTATTATCGCGCATCTCTAAAAATAATGGCTGTTCAAAGGGGGCCACCAGATTTTGTTGTAGTATATCATGGACTGTGTTTGGACTGTGGGTGGGATAACACAAGCAATCCGAAGATGTCACCTTGGGGTTTGGGAAACTGCGATTTTCTGACATTCCATAAACTAAAAGATAAATAGTCCAGGGAGCAAAAGAGTCCGACCTGAGAAACCTGGCCGCCTCCCAGCCTTGAAGCATCCTCTTTAGTGGAATCCCAGAGACTGTTTTGTTTGCAGCTCACGCCCTCCACGCAGGCGAGGCTGTGTCTTCCCCCACTGCTACAGTCCCCCTATCTGTCACTGTGACGCTGCATTGGCTCGCAGGCTGTGGCTGCACCTGATGAATGATTCAGCAGATTTAAAGGGGAACAGTACTGGAGTGCAGCAGCAGCAGCAGCAGTAGGGTTTTATGAACGTAAAATGTATTTATTGCTTCTAAACAGGTGGTAAATTGTCACAATACAATGCTTGTTTCCGAATTAAATATGGAACACGTCATGAAAACACAATCAGCCTCCTAGTTACTGTTCATGGAGCAGCTCTGAGCCTTACATGACATCCTGGGCTATAGTCTGTGGATCCCAGCTTTTATTTATTT
>JAJHUR010120856.1:1052-17286 GCA_027495735.1 Lutjanus campechanus | reverse complement strand
AAGACATAAAACATTTTTAACATCTTCTGGATTCTCCCATCTGCATCTCTGCCCCTAAACATGCAAAATACTTATGTTTACACTACAAATTACAAGCTGCGCAGCTCTGGTCATGTGACACGGAGCGACCGCCATGATGCAAATCGCGCCAAAAGAGTGCGACTAAAAATGTCCATAAAAGCCAAACCAGTGGTAAAAACAACACAAAAATGACTGCCATAGCAACAACATTCACCAACAAACAATATTGATCAGAGGTTACGAATTAAATGGCTCATTTAGCAAAGAAAACAATGTAATATAGCGGCAGCATTCTCAACACAACTTACCCTCAGCAATGCAAAAACGGCACTGTGAGGGGTAGAGGGGAGGGGCTACGGAAGCCCAGGAGGTACGGAAGAGGCAGAGTACAGGGAGTTAGTTTCCACAGAAAAAAATAAATAAATCGATAAATAATTAAAATATCTATGAATAAAAATAACTCAGAGAGATAAAATTCACTCAAAATAATTAAATTGAATGACAAACAAATTTAAGAAACACAATTTAGAAATTCTAATTAATAAGATGCATTTTTAACTCTGTTACATATGTATATAGTTATGCACTGTTTTTTGCACACCTAGAGTCCTAGACTCAAAAAATGACTGGTGATTATTCTGAACATGTATAGGTTCACATTTCAAATGTCAAATCAAAACTTATAAAAGCCATGAAAAAACAAATCCGTTTTTATATTTTTCTTCTTTTAAACTGCTGACAATTCCATATATTGAGCAATAATCATTAACCAGATGTTGAAAAGTCAAGTTCAAGTACTCCTGGGAAAAGGGACCAAAGCTCTCAGACTGACTATTTTACAGCCATCATAACAAAATATGTCCAAATCGCCATTTTTAGCCTCAGTAGGTAACGGGTTAAAGTTTCAAACCACTGGATTCCCAGATACAGTCTGCACTGTTGATGCAACATTCCCATCATAAAACCACACTGTAGTAACCCTGTAGCTTATTACTTTTGCCATGTCAACATAGATCACTCAGGCAGTTGGCATGATTTATGTTAAAGATAGCTCTTCAGATATTCACTAAATTTAGCTAATTGGTTAAAATTAACATTGTAAAAATCAAAATCACACTTCACTTACCTCTAAATTTTTGAGCCTCCTCCTCTGAATGTCAGTGCCTCCTTCCACCACCAGCTTTTGTAGCAGCTCCTCTGTTGACAGATTCCTGAGCACCATGCTGAATTTCATTTGTCCTTTCTGGAGTCTGAGCGGAGCAGTGTCTTTGGCCTTTAGCCTGTAGTATTAATATGCCACTGTTTCTGTCTTGGGGAACTATATAGCTTGGTGCATTTTACGTTGCTGTGTGTTTATTTGGCGTTTAATAAAAGCCACTTAACATCAGAATTTACAGTGACTTTAGAACAACTAAGTTTAACTCAACTTTATTCATAGAGCACCGAGTGCTTCAATTCAGCACAGATTTCCAAGAGAATGGGTCTTGGTAGTCCAAACTCATCACCCTGAGCCAGGAAGTCTTCTTGGTCCCTAAACACTCATTCATGCCTCAGCTTTCTGTTGGCCAAGTCTTCTAGTAATGCCAAAGCAGCCATATTGTTGCATTACACAAGTCACCATGAGCGCTATTTACATCCCTTGCACCATTGAAACTGACACAAGGTCATTTCCATATCATGACTGGCACAATCAGTTTGGTGTTTGCATAGTTCTTTAGCTGAGATCTGTACCTTATAAAATGTGTGAGTAGTGGATGAAATCAGTGGCACACGGCATGCATCACTAACAACTATCACATATAATCTTTAACAAGGATTTGTATTTAATGTTAATTCACTACAACACATGATGAACATAAAACCTTGAACATTGCCAGTGTTGCCAGATCTCGCTAGACAAATAAGCAACCAGGCCTTTAAAAACAAGCCCAAAACAAGCAACTTTTTCTATGGAGCCCCCCTAGGTTCTGGGGAGAGAAAAATACAGAAATTGTGTGCATGTTTTTACAATCTGTGTGGATGGATCGTAAACTGTGGGTACTACAGATTGCCAATGTACATTCATATGGACAGATTGGTGAACTGTGCACAGTTTTGGAAAATTGTACCGACGGTACAGTTTATTTTTCTTCCCCTGAGCTTCAGGATAATGACCGCAAGAGGGAGTTAAACCATCTTTTCACATTCTTTACCATTAGAAAACAGATGGGATAACAAATATAAACTGATGCAAGTACATTATATATATAGTAAACCTCCACAAATAAATATCCTGAATTCACAAATTCTTTATTGTTGCTTTTATGCACTAATCTTCCTTTTTTCTTTTAGCTACATGACTTTGAAACAATATGTCATAGAGTAAAGCTCAATAGAAACTTCCTTCTTTCAGTATTCTCTCAACAATAAACAAAGGCAGTATAAAGTGACTTAAGCCAAGACATTCAGACAAGTGTCATAAGTAGTGCAACAGGGACTACAGAAGATCCCACTTTTAAATAACTACAACCCAGAAACAGAAGCAATTACAGATAATCTTAGTCTGCCGCAATAAAGTGGCTCCTGCTCTGACAAACAAATGAGTAAGTTGGAAAATACTTAAACTAAACTGGTGTGAAAACCATTCAAGTCAAAATCATTTGAACAGGTGAGGATGAGGCTTGGTCTAAAACATTTTTCTTAAGACTCATGACACTTTAGCCTCATACTATATATGAAGAATAACACTACCCTTATCTTTCAAGTTGCTTCAGGTACCAAGGTGCAAATTAAACATTAAAAATAATAATAAAAAATTGTTCAAACTGAAGCTATGAAATATATTATAAATAAATGAAATATCCTTCATTCAACATGTTTCAGTTTTACATCAAGACATTCTTGATGGCCCACATACAAGATAATAAATAATAAAACCATACAAATAATAAAAACAAACAAAAAAACGTGTGGGAAATAAGAATGTAACCATCCTCTTGTTTAGTTGAGTAGGGTTAGGTTAAATTCTTGTAGAAAAGGCATTAAAAACAGCAGGTACAGTTTGTTCACAGGATCACTGTACATCGGGTGCAGGATTTCAGCATCATAACATCTCTGGTGGTCTCTGGTTAGCTGAAAGTGAAGCTTCAGCTCATTCCACTGATTGAGTATGCGAAAACAGCAGTCATAGATGGAAAGCCACCGCGTACCTGACATCTGTACAAGCATCAAATGCATTTCACCAGGACTGATGAGGCTGTAGATCTTTGCATACTCACGGCGGCGAAGAGCACTGTAGGAAAACCAGTTGTGAGAATGAGAGACCAAGTATTCAAGGTTGCGTGGGAGTGTCTCCACTGCCTTGCTTATGTAGCAGCATAGAGGTGCTTATTTGTTTTTCTGTAATTTGTCACTGCTTGTAATGAGCGCCGCTGGCGGCTGTCAATGAGGTGGGCCAGTACAAAAGCGGCAGTCCTCCCACCAGTTCTTCCTTTTCTGCGCCCCCGTCATCGTCTCTGCGTCACTTCCGGGTCAGAGGTCGTTTAGTCCGACAGGGGGACTGCCTGTGTGCTGCTCTGGCCCCCTGTATGTGCTGCTGTGGTTGTTTGGCTGTGGTAAACGCTCGTGGCTGCCTGGAGTCCTCTCTCCCTCCCTCCCTCCCTCCTCTCGTGTGAGTGTGCGTGTGTCCGTAGCTGCTAAAAAGGTGTTACTGTAGCCAGCTTATTGGGGCCACTGCTGTTTTGTCTCCACCGCTGCTGTTTTGTCTCTGCTGCTGTTTTGTCTCCGCTGCTGCTTTGTGTCCGCTGCATCTGCTTGTCTCCTGCTTTGTCCCCGCCACGGCTGCTGCTCTGTCTCCACTGTCTGCTGTTTCCGCTGCTGCCTTGCTCCTACGGCACGACGTCACGCTGCGGTCTCATAAGCCGCTCAGCAGCTCTGCATCTATGAAATAGACGCTGTGGTTACCTTTGTCTCAAGGTCCGGTGCAGGACAGTAGCTCAGCCGCACGCCACGGACCGGGCACGTTTTATAGTAGTTTATATTGAATGAATCAATGTGTGAAAGTGTGGGTTTAAACTATTAATTTTGGGTTATCTGTACAGGTTTATTTATACATTTCTGTTTGGGTTGAACCTGAGATTTTGTCAGCTTGTGTTTTTCATTTACTAATTATAGTCCGGTGGCGGAGCGCTGCTGCGACACGGACGCGAGAGACAGGCGCCGGGGTGTTCTTTGTTTGTTTGTGTTCCCCATCATGACACATTCACCACTCACTAACAAACTTGGCCAAACAAATACAACAAAGACTATTGCACTGCTACTTCTGCTGGTGCTGATCACATCCAGCGCTTACACACAACACGACGCCAATACCGTGCTACCTGGGGGACACGACCAGGTGCAGTGGGTGGGCAGTAAGGAATGGCTGCTGTCCCTGCGGAGAGGAGCTGCACCAGCGCCGGGCTTGCTGGACGATGTGCCGGAGGAGCTATTGCGACGGCGTGGAGGCAGGCGTCCGCGGAAACGAGGGAAGAGGGGCGGCATTTTACATCGACTCCGCCGAAGGTGCAACAAACCACCATTACCGTCAATACTCTTCAGCAACGTTTGCTCCCTGAGGAACAAGATGGAGGAGCTACGCCTAAACGCAAAAGTCTGCAATGACTACCGTGAGTCCTGCCTCATGATCTCCACGGAGACCTGGCTTCAAGGAGACTTTCCCGACCCACTGGTGCAGGTACAGGGATTCTCTAATGTGCGTATGGACAGGAATAATAACTTGGGGAAATTAAGGGGTGGTGGCATTTGTGTATACATTAAGAACCCCTGGTGCACAAATGTCACAGTTAAAGATACAGTATGTACCCCTGATCTCGAACTTTTATGCTTAAGTCTAAGACCTTTTTATCTACCAAGAGACTACGGGAACATTTTTATATGCGCTGTCTATGTCCCACCAAGTGGGAATGCATCCAGAGCTGCCTCACGTATAGCTGATTGCGTCCACCAGCAATTAGAAAACAAACCTGATGCACCCATATTTGTGTTGGGGGACTTTAACCACTGCAAAATGGACTATGCTCTTCCAGGTTTTCACCAATATGTCAACAGCACATGGAAAAACAAGGTACTAGACAAATGGAGGCATATGCTGCTAAGATTAAACCACCCCTTGCCATTTCGGACCATAACACCATACAGTTAATCCCTACCTTTCAACCAGCTCTCAAAAGAAGTAAACCTACTGTGAAGACTGTCAGTGTGTGGCAGGAGGGGAACAAAGAGGAGTTAAGTGGTTGTTTCCTGGCCACAGACTGGGATATCTTCTTTCAGGACAGTTGTATTGATAATATTGCAGAGGCAATAACCGGGTATATACACTTCTGTGTTGACACTAGTGACTAAGAAGACCATCAAAATATACCCGAACAATAAAGACTACATTACACCGGAGATCAGGCATTGCCTCAAACGGAAAAAGCAAGCTTTCCGGGACAACAACACAACTGAACTGAGAGCAGTGCAGAAAGAGCTCAAAATGAAATTGAAGGAAGCACGAGAACAACATAGCCGGCACATCAGAGAAGCTTTCTCAAACGATAACTCTAAACAACTGTGGAACGCTATGAAAGAAGCTACGGACCTGAATTCTAATAAAGGGAGTATGCATGTGTTAAATGAAAGGGAAAAAGCAAATGAACTGAACAACTTTTATAAATGGTTTGATTGTGTTGTGGGTGATGGTGCTGAGGAATGTCATATTACTTCATTAACATCATGTGAGTCAACAGATAGAATTGTGATTGAGCCAAGTGCTGTGGCCAAGGTTTTCAAAAAATTACACACTAAAAAGGCCTGTGGGCCAGACGGCATTTCGGCGCTTCTTTTAAAAACATTTGCTGATGAGTTGACTCCAGCCTGGAGTCCTCTGTTTCAGCTCTCAGTTGATACACATACCATTCCCACAATCTGGAAAAAAGCTGTTATCATCCCAGTTCCTAAAAAAGGTGGTATTCTTCATTTCTTACAGGTAGGCAGCAACAGGTCAAAGTTAACTCAACTCTCTCCGACATTCAGGTTATCAATACTGGTACTCCCCAGGGATGTGTCAGCTCTCCTATTCTCTTCACATTATACACCAATGATTGCAGGAATCACCATCCTAACAACTACATTTTTAAGTTCTCTGACGACACGGCCATACTGAGTCTACTGACAGTGGACTCGGATGTTGCCGTGTACAAGTCAGAGATAGAAAGTTGTGTGCAGTAGTGTGAGGAAAATAATCTGGTTTTAAATGTAAAAAAAACCCGAAAGAAATGGTGTTTGATCCCAGGTCCATTGGTGATCATAGTGCTGTGTTTTTGAATGGGGAGAGAGTTGAGCAGGTTACAGTACACAAGTATTTAGGTATTCATTTTGACTCTCAGTTACATTGGGCTTATCATGTTGATTATGTCTGTTTAAGAGTCAGTCAACGTCTGTATTTTCTGCGCAGGCTCAGGGTTCATGGTGTAGATAAAAATGTATTGTTATTGTTTTATAGAGCAGCCACATCCGCTATGGAATTTCAACATGGTTTGGCAACCTGACTGTCAAATTCAGATCACAACTCCAAAACCTGATCAAAAGGGCAGGTAAAATAATTGGCATGCTGCCCCCATCTTCCCTACAGGAGATATTTGAACAAACAGTTATGAAACAAGGTCAAAAAATCACCACAGACCCGAATCACATCCTCTACAAAGAGTATGAACTGATGCCTTCAGGCAGAAGGTACAGGGTACCCAACTGTAAGCTGAATAGGTACAAATTCTCAATTATCCCACTATCAATCAAGCTACTTAACAGCAGGAAATGAAGTGGATGTGTGTGAGTGTACTGCTGTGAGAAGAGGGGAATGTGCAATAAGGTGGCATAGGCCATTGCTGCTGTGGTTAATTTCTGTGTAGGGCATTGTGCAATCATTTCATTTCGGGACGTGGTGCAAGAATTTTCGTAGCTTTTTGTATATATATGTGGTATGGATTGGGGGGAAATGTGTGGATCATGTGTTGTAGGTCAGTTGTGGTTTGATTGTGTATGTGGGGCATGTATCTGGGATGGCTGTGTGGATGTGGCGCCTTGGGTCTCTTGACTGTCCAGGATGAATTTCTTCCAAGGGAGACAATAAAGATTTATCTTATCTTTATCTTATCTTAATTGATTACTTAATTTTAATTAATTCAATTAATTTGAAGGATTTCTATATGTAATTGGGTAATTGTTTGGGTTTCTTTTCTTTTCTTTAGCCTTATTTCTTTTTGTTCTTTGTGTTTTGCTTACATTTGTTTGAGTTCTAATTGGGCAGTTATTGGTTGCTACATTCTGTTAAGTTTAAGCTTGTGACCTGCCCTTAATTATAATTCGTTAGATTTTGATTTATTGAGTTTGTTTTTGTTGCAACCCCACTAATTGTTTTATTTTTCCCCCTTTTCAGTTGCTGGAGGCCGGTGGTGGTGGTGGTGCTGGAGATCTGGTGGTGGCATCCTTCCGTCTCGTCTGCTGTGTTTGTGGGAGTGGGTTACTTCACTGAGTGTGTCTGCCACGTGTGCCCGGTGATATAAGTTAATTTTTCTTTATTTTGGTGAATCCTTCCTCCACACTAGCTCATCCATCTACTAGGCCTCAGCCCTGATTAGCTTTTCCCCTCCCTGATAGAATTTTTAATGACTGTTTTCAAAATTGTTTAATAAAAGTGTATTTTTTTTATAACTTGGAACCACGTCTCATGCCTCTTGAGTGAACTAACCTGTGTGCCTTGTATCAAAGAAGTAATTCCCTGGGTGAAATTCCTAGGGTGGCGTTGTTGACAACCTTAGCTTTATATCCCTTTTACCTCCTCCACGCTCGCTGACCGCCACACTTACACACAGCTGTAAGGAATGGCATGTGCACTCGAGCAGCTGGAGATTTGGGTTTTCCTGGAGAAGGTGAGTGTACACTGAATTTCTCTTTCCAACCATGACACTGCAGCCATCTGTACCTAATCCAATGCACTTTTTAATGTCCAGTCCAATACTCTGTAGAAAACGGGTCAGAGTGGAGGCAATAGCCTCTGCTGTTTCACCCTCCAAGTTTATCAAACCCAAATAGGTGGACACAACCTTGTTCAGTGTCATACTGAAGGAGCGGATTACCACACACAGTTGCTTGACAGATGATGTGTCTGTGCTTTCATCGATAACAAGGGAGTATTCAGCACCTCCAATATCCCCCTGAAGTTCCGTGAACATACACGGAGCAATGGCATTTTGTCCTGTGCATTTTAATGTCTTTGTCAAAAGTTGAGTAAATTAACTCCCCAAGGTGATCCACTGATTTAATGGATGTGTGACAAGCTATGTAGGTGGCTACCTTCAGCTCAGCTCTCTGCCTTGACTCATTCTGTCTGGAGACTGTAGACCCAATGTCTGTTAGCCTCATTGTGGAGAATGGCGTTGCATTTTTCTTGTGTTTTTCAGTGCTAGCATGTTGTTTCAGGTCCGTGTGGTGTGCATGTATTTCACATTTACATACTCTGCACAGGGCTTTCGAGTCGTCCCCCACGACAGGTTGAATCCATTCTTTTAACCCGCTCTCTTTCTCCCAGTCTTTGTTGTATTTCTTCCCGTATTTCGCCCACTTTGTCCCAGAGCCGGGCATTGTTGCTTTAAAAAAACTCTCCCACAGTCCATCAGTCGGCAGTCGTGCTTTTTCATTTAAACCTCACTGACGTGTTTTTACCGTAACAGAAAAAAAGACTGCCCTGCTCAGTCTGACGCCTGCTCTGATTGGCTAGCACTGGTTGCCATCAGGATCAGAGCCGATTAGAAGCAGGATGTGGGTGGGAACAGACTCTGCTGTCTCCTCTGTGTATGTGTGTGTGCCTGTGTGTGGCGGGGGTTGGGGGCAGAGGAAACAGGCAGAATAACAGGCAGAACAAACTATCCTACATTTAAATAACATATTGAAATTATCTGCTTGACAACTTATTACGGAGCTGGGAACAAGGCCAAATAAGCAACTACACTTTAGAAACAAGCCCAAGAAAACCGCGACCCGCGACTACAAATATTAATAAGCGACTTCACGGAAAAACAAGCCCAAAGTCGCTTATAATAAGCGGACTTGGCAACACTGAACATTGCTTATTAGATATTCATACAGTATAGGACAAGTCATGCCCACCTTTGTGTGTACAGGACACAAAGCAGGATACAAGAATTATTGGCTCTTGTGTTACTGAAATATACAAATGTCTAAGTGAGCCTTGCCCACTTCAAACCTGTGACGAGCACAGAGAAACAAATATACGGAAAAAAAATACACAAAAACTAAATCCAAGTGACCAAAACTGGTCCAACGTTGGCAGAACAGATGGAAAACATATAGGAACCGCTTTGTGACCTGCCATAGAACAAGTCCGCCAGAGCATCTCTTTACATTTTTACATGCTGTAATTCCATTTTTTAATTTCAATTGCATTTTAATTAGCTATACATCAAATTAACCCTTATATCCCAAATTTTAATATGTATGAACTTATCCCCATACTAATGAACTAAATTGCTAAAAAAAAAAGTGCAATAAACCACAAAAAATGAAAATCTGTAATAAACTGTAACAAAAATGAAAATAAAATGCACAATGTGCAAAAAGACAGCATGTACATCAAAATAAACTACTTACAATAGTGCAATCAAATCTCTCAGGGTGCCAGATACTAATGAGCAAAATGAAAATAAAAATCTTTTTTACTGTGTTGAAACTTCAGATGAACACAAATGAACTTTTCTTTTTTTAAATCAAAATACATATACAATCAGGAATAAATATGTACAGAAAGGCACAATTTGCCAAAAGAGAACATGTACATCACAGTAAACTACAATAATGCAGTCAAAGTTCTAAGTTTGGACTCTTCATCCAATGACACTGTAATTAGATCGAAAGCTTCGCGCCAGCTGTTAGACCGTGTCGCACATCCAGGTTTTAGTGGTTCCATACATATGGCAATGTGTGGTGAGTGTCTGGTGTGTGTGGGCTGTGTGTGTCTAAGTGTTTTTGTGAAAGATCAAGAGATAAAACGAGAGCGAGAGTGTGACTACAAACTAAGAGCGGTGTTTACAGCGGAAAAAATACATTTCCCAGGAAAAATATGTCACTTCCCGTTGTCTTAGGTAGTGTCGCAGGTAGTGATATGCAAGAAACCTACGTGACAGTTCATGCTCACAATGGGATGATGTATAATTTAACGTAGAAAGTGCTGTGAATGGTGGATGTTTAGCTCAGTCGGTAGAGCCTCCAACCCATGTATGGAGGCTGTTAGTCCTCTGCAGCGGCCGCTGGTTCGACTCCCACCTTCGGCCCTTTGCTGCGTGTCGTCCCTTCTCTCTCTGCCCCCTTTCCTGTCTACTCTCTGGCTGTCCTATCGAATAAAGGCAAAAATGGCAAAAAAAAGAAAGAAAGAAAGTGCTGTGAATACTCTCCCGTAAGTTTAAAAGGTTAAGCAATTGAGAAAGTGTCCATCTTCATTTTCTTAAAGTTCAGCCAGGTCGTTTCAGGTCATCATGTGGCACCCAGGAATCTGACCATGTCATGTGGATACTAGAAAGAAAACATGGAAAATGCAGAAAAACATGATTTGACTTTTGATTTGACATGACTTCCGTATGAAGGGATCATTAATTCATTTTCTATGGATATAAACATTCACAACAACATCCAGTTTTATGAAACATTCTGGTCAGTGTTCATCTTTGGCATTAAACTTTGATGACTTGAGTTATTTGGACTTCTTGTTTTCACATCATCTGTCAGTAATCTGTATCTATTAGGGTTGAGCCGGATACTCGTTTCAGACGAGTATCCGGTATGGGGGAGGCAACCGCCATTCCGACATTCCTCCACTCCGACATGGGCCCCCAATTGTCTAAATGGCAACACTTAAATTTCTGTCAAACATCCCATTATACCGACAGTTTATGCGTCCTATGGTCGGAATGACAGTATTAAAAAAGAACAAAAAACATCCCGCCATTCCGACAATTCCTTTAAAAGCCTACCCCCCCCCCCCAAAAAAAAAAGATTGTGCACGAATGATATGCGCAAGATAGCAGTTTGCCCTATTTTGGGGTGTTAATAAATACAGTAAGTGGAGCTGTTTCCAGCATATCCACATTAAAACACAGAGGTCAGATAAATGGCAGACATCAAAGCCTCAGATTTTTATGTGATTTTAAAGCAGATGGACTCCACAACCTCGCAAACCAACTTAATAATCTATTATTAAAATCTCCTGAAACGTATTAATGTAACTCGGGCTAGTCTGAAACATGTTAGATTCATATCTGAATCTCAGGGATCACTGACTGTGAGCAGAAATACAGTATCAGTCACCTGTCACAGCAGCCAGCTGGAGCGGAGCTCTCCACAGAGCCCGTGCGTCTTCATGCATGCTTGCATCATATGCAACATTAATAATTGCAATGCAAATGCACCTAGGGGTCCCGGAGGGTTAAAAAGCCTATATCCGAACATGCATACTTACTTTTTAAAAGTGTGAATGATGTCCAGTCTCCTCCATGTTGTACAGTAGGGGAGGGTGTGTATCCTTGTGCGCATTTATGCATGTCGAACAAAACCGGCATTACATTGAATATTATTTTTTATCGTCCAGGTTTACAGTGAAATGGTTCGGAATGAAGCCGCATCATTCAGATAAACATTGAGCTCCATCAGAACTGTTTAAAAATCTGATTTCAGAAGCTAAAACTTTATTTTGGAAATGAATCAGAACACACAATTAAAGAAATCACCAGCGCGCTCGCTCGACATAATTTAAAAAGCAATAGGAGACGATTGAAGCCCACAGTACTGTTAATTATATCTAAATCTTGTAGCTTTTTTTTATTTATTTTTTTTTTAACATTTTAGATGAGTAATCTAACTATTTGCCGTCATTGTAAATCTGGTGTCCTCTTGTCTGTTTGTATGCAAGCGCACTGCAGTTTCATATTTGGAGGGTTTGGAGGGAAAACTGTATTTCATTCCTTGGCATTTTACCAAATTGTGTTGTGGATTCCTTTACAGAAGCAAAACGCCTAATCAGGGTCTCTTCATCTCCATTTGCAGTTCAGCACCGGACAGCGCCCCCGCCCCCTTTTTTTCTCCTACGATTGTTTTTTGGTAAG
Organism: Lutjanus campechanus; assembly: GCA_027495735.1. Lineage (NCBI taxonomy): Eukaryota > Metazoa > Chordata > Actinopteri > Lutjaniformes > Lutjanidae > Lutjanus > Lutjanus campechanus. The sequence continues at coordinate 5,074 of JAJHUR010120856.1, read as the reverse complement.
TCTTATTGATTTTACCTGGTTTAGTAGAGCGCTTTGTTTGTGTGAGAGCACGTGTCGGTCGTGCTGACCGTGGCTGCGTGTCTGCGGAAGCCTCTGTTCGAGAGGGGTTCTTATGCGAGGTTGACGTCACGGGGATTCCCCCTAGTTGTCTGTAGGTAACCTTATATGGTAGTGTGTTGCGCTCTGGGAGATGTAGTTTGAGGGTGAGTTTGACTGTTTGTGTAACCGGGAAGTAGAATCACTCAGAGTCCTGATAGCAGTTTACTATCAACCCAGGCTTTATTTATACATTTTCTGGGACTGAAATGCTCATCACCTCATCTTGTCATCACATCAGCACACAGTACTCAGAACGACTCCAAAATACTCAAATTTAAGAGTATCAAGCTTTCAGGAAAACAAAAAAACAGTACTTAGATAAAAAAATATATTCACCCTTTTCTTTATATATATATATAAAATCAAATGAACCCAAAATCTCCCACTTTGAAAAGGGGTATTTCTTTCCTAAATAAATAAAAGAAAAAAAAAAAAGGGAAATCACCTTTCAGTCTTTCTTTTTCTTTTAGAAAAGTCTCTAAATTGTCTTTGCAAGAATAAAAAAATAATAAAGTGCTGGCCAGCAAAAAAATAATAGAGCGCTCTTTTATTTATGTGCGTGTATGTATATGTGCAGGGGGGGCTGGGGTAATGTGTCTGTGTGGTTGCCTGGCAACGGTCAAAGGGCGACGGGAAGGTAAGACGGCGGGCGGCGAACGTCCTTCTCTGCAGGTCAATCGGCCACAGCACCTCAGCAGCTCAGCAGTCTCTCTTTCTGTGTCCCCTCAAGTCCACAGTCGCGGATAGAACCCGTTCCCTCTCTGGCGGCTAGCATGGAAAAACATCACTGCATGAATCACTCTCGGTGGAGCCTCTGAACCCCGCATGCGGCTGCAGCTACATCCCTCTGAGCCCGCGAATCCCCCACTAGCAACACATGACGAAGCTTTTCACATCATATAAAATATTACCCAACAGCACATAGGAAAAGAAAAATGTACAGAACGACATAACACTCAGCCTTAAAACATGGCTCGGGTTAGCAAGTAAGTTACATTTATAACAGTTAGCAGGCACTTAACACTGGCGATACACGACGTAAACAAATCAATAATCTCAATTTTGGTCATGTAGCTCAACTTTCATATACACACCACCTCTGTACAACACCAATAACAGTATACATTAAGTGTTAATGCTCACCTAGCATGGAAAAACATCACTGCATGAATCACTCTCGGTGGAGCCTCTGAACCCCGCATGCGGCTGCAGCTACATCCCTCTGAGCCCGCGAATCCCCCACTAGCAACACATGACGAAGCTTTTCACATCATATAAAATATTACCCAACAGCACATAGGAAAAGAAAAATGTACAGAACGACATAACACTCAGCCTTAAAACATGGCTCGGGTTAGCAAGTAAGTTACATTTATAACAGTTAGCAGGCACTTAACACTGGCGATACACGACGTAAACAAATCAATAATCTCAATTTTGGTCATGTAGCTCAACTTTCATATACACACCACCTCTGTACAACACCAATAACAGTATACATTAAGTGTTAATGCTCACCTAGCATGGAAAAACATCACTGCATGAATCACTCTCGGTGGAGCCTCTGAACCCCGCATGCGGCTGCAGCTACATCCCTCTGAGCCCGCGAATCCCCCACTAGGGGTGGTATCGTAAACCAGTTGACTGTCGTGAGAACTGCCATCATGCGGCGCTTAAAGGGCAATGCACCCAAAACAACCTGACAGAAGTACATTAAGTAACTGCAGTTACTGCTGGGTTACATTTGCAACGCATTGTTTGTTGTGTTGTGGCGAGGGAGACTGTTTTTGGTTTTTTAATGCTGTTACTGCGGTTATATGTGGAGGTTTGAGAAGGTAAGTGTTGATCCACCTGTGTGTTTGTGTCTGTGTTATCTGTAGGAGTGGTTCCCCTGGTAGGTTTCAGCGGCGTCTCCCCTTTGGGTTTCGTCGAGGGGGTCTTGTAGTGTTGGGGTACGGTGGCTAGAGCTCCTCTTTCCCTTTTCCCTAAAATCGCTCGGGGTCACATCCGTGGTTCCGTGGTGGTTGCCAGTTTATCTGGTCGCTTCTCTCGGGCCAGCGGGCTGTTAGTGCATAAATACCCGCCGCTACGCCTCATGAAGACTAGGGGGGAGTTATGTAGCTAGATTCCCGTTTAGGCAGTCAGATAGCGGGGGACTTGCTCCGGTTGGAGGCTGTATCCACCTTTTGTTCACACTGGTGGGTGTAACACGTTGCATTCTCATTTCTCCTGTGTTCTTGTGAATATCTGTAAGTCATGAATGAAGTAGTAAAGGCATTTGTTGACGCTCCAACGGAAGAGTTTCTGGATGGATGTACAAAAGATCAGCTGGTTAAAATTGCTGAGTGTTATGAGGTTGATGTTGATGATAAAAGAGTCAAAGAGACTATAAAGGCGAAGTTGAAAGTTAATTTGTATAAAATGAGAGTGTTGGGCACTGAGGATGTGTCTTGGTCTGCGTGCACAGGGGGCTCGACTCCGCCGTCAGGAGCGGGTCCTGGTTTGCCCTTTGAGCAGCAAAAAGAGTTGTTCTTGTTGCGGATGAAGTTGGAAACTGAGAGGGACATGGCGGGATAGAAGATTAGGCAGGAGACGGAGCAGGCAAAGAACTGCAGAGGCAGAAGTTGTTGCTGGTCAGTAAGTTGCTGCCGATGTCCTCCTTAATGATGTTCCAAGTGTCGGCTCGGGTAGGGCAGATGATTTGAGTGATTTGAGGCTTGTTCCCAGGTTTAATGAGGGAGATCCTGAAACGTTTTTCTCCATGTTTGAGCATTTGGCTGAAGTGCGGGGATGGCCTGATTGCACCCGCACATTGATGTTACAGTGCGTGTTGACGGGCAGGGCTCAGGAGGTTTTTTCTGCTTTGAGTAACAGTGATGGCTTGAATTATGCTGTGGTGAAGTCTGCTGTCCTCAAGGCGTATGAGCTAGTGCCTGAAGCTTACCGCCAGCAGTTTAGAAGTTGGAAAAGGCGCAACAAGACGCATTTGGAGTTTGCTCATGATTTGTCCAGTCACTTTGATCGTTGGTTTGCTGCTGTGGAGGTTGACTTTTATGATACTCTGCATGACCTGATGATTCTGGAGCAGTTTAAAAATTTGGTTCCAGGGTGTGTTGCGACTTATATCTGTGAGCAAAAAGTTAAAACCGCAGTGGAGGCTGCAGCGCTGGCCGATAATTATGTGCTGACTCATGGTGGGGATGGTTGCAATCCTGGTGCGCAGCGTGGTGGCGGTCGCTGGGAAAGTCCTCCTGTCGGTGCATGCTCTGGTCGTTCTGTACAAAATGTTGGGTTGGAGCGAAAACATGAGCGCAGTGCGCATGAGTCTGAGTGGTGGCGGATGCCTTCTCCCATGCTCCTTGTCAGTAGTGTTTGTATTTGTTTCTCTCTGCTGTGTCATTCTCCTAGGTTTCCCTCCTTCCTCTTAAAAGTGCTTCAAATCAAATCAAATCAAATCAAATTTTATTTATATAGCGCCAATTCACAAGAAAGTCGTCTCAAGACACTACATGTAGAGTAGGTCTAGACCACACTCTATAATTATAATTACATCCGACAATTGAAACAATTCCCACATAAGCAAGCACTTTGGCGACAGTGGCGAGGAAAAACTTCCTTTTAACAGGCAGAAACCTGACAGATCATGGCTCATGGTGGGTGGCGATCTGATGGCACCGGTCAGGTTTGAGAGGGAAAGAGGAGAAGGGGAAGAAAGAGGGGAGGTGGGAGGGGTGGAAGAGAGAGAAAAGAACAGAAGCAGAGAGAACAGTAGCAACAGTACATCAACAGTAAAACTATGTGTAGGGAATAGTAGTACATATAAATATGTAAGCTGTATGTAAATAATAATACTAATACTAGGTGTTACAATAATGTTACAATTATTAATAATAATAATAATAATAATAATAATAATAATAATA